>CAIGRF010367348.1:2314-33567 GCA_903798235.1 Fraxinus ornus | reverse complement strand
TATTAATAAGACAAAAATTCACTTAGAAAATATAAAAAATTACTTCAAATTATTTAAAAGTATTAAATCAATTTATAATTATAAAATGTAATTATTAATAAAAATATCAACTTAAAATTTTAAGAAAATATTTAACTTTATTTAATTTTAAAATTAAATATTAACTTATATGTAAAAAATTAACTACAAGTTAAATATCACTTATGAGTAAAAAAAATTCATATAAGAAACTATAAACTGAAAATTTTACTAAGGTCTATGTAATTTTATTTTTTTTAAAATCATTTAGAACTGATGGATAATAAGTTGGATAGTTTTAAAAACTGTTACTAAAACTCTAATAAATGCTCAAAATCAGTAATTTAAAAAACGTTTATAACCGGCATGCCGAAACTCCCAAGCAAACCCTTAGAGGCTAATTCTGAGGGGCTCTTCATGAATAATGGAACACCATTGCTTCCTATCAGAACTCATAAGATAGATGAGTAGAATTACCTATAAAGATGTCAGTCCATGAACACGTTTCTTCGTGGAAGAAGGAACGTTTATTATCTTATGGGTTCCACAGAAGCACGAAAAACTGGGAATGAATTGGAGTTTCAGACATGGAAACCAAAAATTCCAAAGTTATATGGCAGGACCCATCAGCTCGATTGAACCTAATATTGGCCAAACATATCTCTTTTTATCAACAAAGAAAGAGATATGGAATGCAGTTTCTCAAATCTACAGATGAAGAAACCTGACTCAAAGATTTGGAATTAAAACACAAGGCAGGCAAAGTTTGATTACATATTACAATGTGTAAAAGGGTTTATGGCATGAATTGTAAGAGATTAATCTCTCTCGTGAACATGAATATTGGAGAAAATTCGAATACATCTGGTAATCCACAATGCTATACATGGGATCTTCAAAGAGGATTACGTATATATAATAAGCATCAAAAGTTTTCTAGATTGGTTAAATATTTTGATTTGACGATTTAAATGCGCATGAAGATGCATAAATTCATATTATATCAATATTCTGGCAAATTATTGTATTGTTACCCCCCAAATATTTACAACCTTATAAATATTAAAAAAAATATTGTAATACTATAGTAAGGTTGCATAAATTTATTAATATCAATATTCTATAAGAATATTATTTTGTAGTTCCTGGAGAATCATAATGAACGTGCCAATAATCCAGAAGAACATTGTTAAGTTGATCTTCAAAGGCATAATTTTATTTAATGCAATATCTCATAAGAATCTTTTATTATTGCTTCCGAATAAGCATGAGCCTCTACATTCTAGAAAAAAAAAACATTGTTTTATCTTAATATTATCTTCATACTCATGAAGAATCATGATTATATACAAATAAACAATTAAACATTTTAAAATATTACAAAAGTTTTTAGAAGAAACAAGACCGAAATATAAATATTCTAGAAAAATATTTATATGTTGTATATACAATTGCTTTATATAATTTCTGTTCGATTTATTTTTTATATACCAATGATGACGCTAAAATGCTCTCATTAATTAATAATAATAATAAAAAAAAAAAAGAAAATGATCGATTTGGTGGTAGTTAGTACCCAACTTGAAGATTTTGGTTCTCTAATAGTAATAGGAGCAAGCAATTTTGTCTGCAATGATTCTGTTACTCCCACAAACAATTGTTTTGAATGCCCAAGCTATTATCGTTGATCGTTCTCTTTTTCTAATTACAAATGGTTGGATATTGCAAAAATATCCAATCTGGCCTTGTTTTTGTTAGTTTATATTGTGATTTCTCAACTTTTTGGAATTTAGTTGCTTGAATTGTACAACATACTTGTATAATTTTAACATGTCTCACATGACTAATTATGGTGATTGAATTGAAGTTAATATAGATTATGCACCACAATATGACAGATTATATTATAATGGTTTTGCAGGATATCATTTTGGACCAAAAGTTATGTGGATATTGTTAGATTTATATCATAGATGTCGTTAAATTCATCATCCACTTAGTGTTAGTTGGTCCTTTATTAATTATGAGAACGTGATAATTGTGAATATATTTAAGGGGTCACTTTTCGTGAATCTAAACATGTCAAATCAATATTTTTATTGATTTATAAATAATTGGTTTAATTATCGATGTCACAAAAGTTAAAGAAATCAATTGATTTATATTATGACATAGAAAGTGGAAATGGAGAATATCTCTCACCTATTATGAGTAATTTGGTGAATTTATTATTACTCCCTAAAGTAGAAAGAACCCTGAAGGAGAAAGCTAAGAATGATAACTGCCACCAATATAACATTGGTTCTACAAATGTGACTTAAGTTTTTATAAGAGCCGATATTATGTTATTTTCACTTTCTTTTAGATTGTAATATATGAATATCACTATAATTGATATAAATATTATATTGAACCAAAAGTTCAAAGTCCTGAAGATATTAATTTGGCAAGACCGGTTGACCATCTTAGGTTAATAATAAGCAAATAATTAATAAGAATATCTATTGAAAAATCAAAATATTTTTCAGTGCAATGAGTTCTCAAGGTACATACACTAATAGACCTACACTAGCTAAAATATGGATTAAATTTCCTACTTCTGTAGAAATTATTTAAGGTAATATATGGTGTCATGTCACTCTCCTTGTTGATCATTTAGATATTATTTGTATCTAATATATGCATATACTAAACGATTGCATGATGTATATTCACAACCTGAAATTTGCGAGATTACTTGGTGTAGTGGAAATGTCCCGGAAAGTTGAGAACCTGACCAATTTATGTCTCAAGCAAGGCTTTGTTCACCCAAAACCTGTAAGCGGAAAAGCCTAATCCCGTATACAGATTGTGAAAATATTCCACCATGGGGACAATGTGGGTTTTAGGGACAAGTTGTTCATCGGACATATGCTATGTGAGGAAAGTGGAGGGAAGCAAATATCAAGGCAAGTAAGGGGAAGCATTAACCAAGGAAAGTGGGAGGAAGTAGCATGAAAAGTGGAGGAAATCAACAAGGAAGGAGGAGGAAAGCAAGAAAGTAAAGAGGGGAAAAGCAGCAAGGTAAGAGGAGAGAAGCAAGAAAGAAGCAGCAAGGAAAGAGGATGATAGTTTCAGGAATATAGAAACCAAATAAATATAGGGGTTGGCAAATTTGCGGAAGCAGTGAGAAAAAAATGGAGTCGAGAGTAGAGAGTAGGCCTCTCGAAAGCCTATAATTCGAGTTTATTTTTCTTCACTTATAGTTAAATATCCTTTGATAATCCAAATCCTTGTCAAAAAGTTTCATATTATAGAAAAGACAAACAACTACACTTGAGATAGTTAGGTGTAGTTCACGAAGGTAGGTAGATGCAACCTTAAGAAAAGTGATTAAAATAACATCAATTGTAAACCCAAAGTAAAAGATCGATCAAAGTACATGAAATGAGTAATTAAGAAGAAGTTGACTTGGAGTAGTGGATTAATTGATTCCGAGTAAATAAGGTGGGATAACATCCAACACCGTTGTTGAATAGAATTTAATTTTGGTTCAAATGTGGGTGTAAACCATGTAACGAGTTTCCATACCAACTTGGATTAACCATTTCAAAAAGTAATGACAAATGAGAAGTAGTTGTTTGTAAAGCCCTTTGATAGAATCTCACATGTTGGCCCCTTTTCAGTAGACCACCTAGGGCACTTGATCGAGTAGAGTAGAAGAAGAGGACATATGCAGTTGCTAGACAACTATGGGATAAGCCCTAGTTAAGTTGAGGTTATACATAAGAATATTCATCTACATAGAGATTAACAATAAAAACAGGTGAGTAACAAGCCATCATATACACCATCAATTTTCACATATTTAATATGCTAATGCATTGGTAATACTCCTGTGTCTAAATTTAAATTTTGGAAAGTAGCAAAATGGATGTCTTAAATGGTAGATTACAAAATAACCAATCAAAAGATTGTGAACATGCTATATAAATGTAAAAGATACAGAGACCAAAGAATAAAGGAAGTTACTCAAGGCATCATCTAGCATATTCATAATAATGTGTCAAGCCCAAGCAGAGAAAGCTTGAAATTAAAATTCTTCGTGAACTATAAAGAATCTAATACGCCCAAGCCAACATCAACACTTACAGTTGTTTCCAAATGAGTTATATATGATGCATCTTACTACGAATTTAAATTTTAGTGCCATCAATCGCCAGTTAAGGCAATTAATAATTTATCCGTTGTGTTACCGTTGGGAAAACTCAAACTATTGACCATAAACTATCCGTTGTAGATTACAATATATCTAATTTCCCTAGCAGATGGAATTACTAGTTGTTGCCTATAAATAGTGAATAGTGTTTCACAGGCAAATCATACAGTGTCTAAACACCAACTTTATCTTATTTCACAATCAAACAACCTAAACAATGAGAACCATACTTCTAGGCTATCAACCAAAACCTCGCCAACATCTTTACTGTGGCAGCTCTATTCAAATGCTACATACCATAGCCTGGACAACACCACTGGAAGATGCATGGAAGCTAAATTTCGCTGCCTGTGGCCCTAATGAGCTGAGGCATGGTGGAGCAGGATACGTCCTTCGCGAGCATCATGGCTTATTTAAAGCTGCTCGTGCAGAGCCATTGCCAAATTATTTCAGCCACCTTGAAACAAAACTTGTAGCTCTTGAGTTGGGTCTACGAGAAGCCATAGCACAAGGCATTGACTACCTTGAGGTTGAGGGACATTCTATTGATGCAATCGCAGTGGCCTTTGATGACAAGGCAACACTTACGCCCTCGAAAAGTTCCACCGCCCATAAATGCCGTAAACTTTTACAAGCATTTAAACTTGTTAAATTTCACCCTGTGACCGAATTCGCTAATAGGGCTGCCATGAAATTAGCAGAAATGGCAACTGGTGAAGCAGGGATGCAACACTGGATTATAGAACCTCCCCCCGAAATAGCTACGATACTGGTTGAAGACATGACTGGGTATTGGCATGGTTTATAAAGCATGCTTCTATCATCAAAATAGTGTTGTTCCTCATAGGCAGAAAGGAAGATTTGCCAGAGAAATGAATAAACGAGGGATGCAAATTTTCTATATTAATAAGATATCATTTTACCCTAAGACATACCTACATTGTGAGGGAACGCCGCATTAATTACATTAATTGTTTTCCCATTATCCTTCATTTTTGTCAGCAATAAAAAGCATAATAATATATATTAGAGCCAGAAAATGAACAATAATTTAATAGAATTGCAATCCCAAGTAAAACAGATTTCTTACAAGTAAAAATACGCGCAAGTCAAGTAAAAATTTGGTTAGAAAAAAATAAAGCACAAATCAATTTCAAAGATTGGCCAAATAATTTCTATTTATTTATTCTTCAGGGGATAGAGAAATGAAAATGAAGTCTATATCTGACCTTTTTCAGTACATCAGCGAAAACCAATTTTCCATTTACTGGTGAATGTTTCGATCCCAGATCCCTGCAAAGCGATCCTTGAGATTTAATTGAGAGGAAATTGTGGACAAAAGAAATTGTAGTCAAATTAGAATGGGAAAAACAATTCTCGACACGCAAATCATGCATTTCTTGTAGATTCGGAAATTGAAAATTTTTCTGTTTTATCGCGAGTTAATCCCAACTTGTGCCTGTATTTTCAATTGCTCGAGACGTCGAGTTTTGGTGGTTAAATTTATTCAAAGGCGTTACTCATCTACAATAGAAATCATTTTTTGACGTTTCTATCCCATTATTTTGACATTTCTAAATCCTACGTGAATGAACGATACTAAATTCATTTTATTATATATTGTATATCCAATTGAGGAAGAGGAAGAATCGTCTTCCTCGAGACTCCAATCAATGGATGAATCATCTTTAATTCTTCATTTTTCAATCTTCAAGAGTTGTCTTCCACTCATCCTCCAAACTCAGTAAAAAAATTTCTCAATTCCCCTTATATTTTTTTCTCATGTTTCTCTTTCTTATATCTATATACAAACATAAATTTGCTGATTCCTGATTTAAATTATCAAAGATCATATCTTTTCATTTCCAAGGTAATTTCTAAATCTGAGTTAACGTATTTGTAGTTATTTTGTTGAATGTTTTGAGTTTTTATCAACATGTGTCATTTGGGCAATGATTTTTTTTGGTTTAATTTATTTGTGTTTGATTCATTTTGGTCGGTTTGTGGCTAACTATTCTGTTTTTATGAATTTTTGGACAGATTCGAGCTAAAATTGGAAAGCAATTGACATATGTGTTTGTGGTTAACTATTCTGTTTTTTTTTTCTGAATTTTTGGGCAGATTCGAGCTAAAATTGGAAAACTATTGACAGATCTGTTTGAGGTTTATATTTTGAATGATTAGGCATAAGAAATCTGAGGTTTTTTTTATTGAATTTCATTGCTGGAGATGTCGATTTTGCAAAAATCACAAAAACTAATCGAAACAGTTAACGAAATTTCGGCAATTTCTGATTATAGAAGCACCGTGAAGAAACAGTATACAAATCTAGCTCGGAGGTTGAGGCTGTTGATTCCAATGTTTGAAGAAATTCGAGATAGCAAAGACCCATTGCCCGATGAATCCATTAAATCTTTAGCTTCTTTAGTAAACGCGCTTGAATCGGCCAAAGAGTTGCTTCGATTTGGTAGTGAAGGCAACAAGATTTATCTGGTGGGTATTGCTTTATTCTTTCGTTTTTATTTCACGCAATGTTAAATGGTCTTTTCATTCAATTTGATTCACTGATTATTTTAGTTCGTTTGTGTTTGATCATTTTTTTTCGTTTTCAAATAAAGGGAATTAAGGCGGCTTTCTTTTCTGGATTAAGGGAATATCAAAATTCTGAGGGTTTTGACTTTTGAGTGAGAAATTTTCGTTTTTTCCTTTATTTTTACTGTAAACCAATTTGGTGGCTTTTGCACTATAGTGAATAATGTAAGCAATTTCAACAAAGATGACTTAAAAGTTTCAAAAAATAAAAACAAGCAAACGCCAATAGATTGCCAATTTATCCGAACAACCATAGTCATCCATCAAATTTAATGTATTTTGTTATTATCTGTCGTATGGAGTCCATAACCTTTGACAAATACAACACGAAAGGGAAAACTTGCAAGCTTTGCCTTCCATGTTTGTAGATAATTTGCATCTTCGTTAATTACAAGAAAGAAAAGTACCAATGAGGTGTTTAATCTACTTTCTCTATGTTTGCAGATGATTGTTTATGCCAAAAGGGTGTCGTATTGATGTCGGGAGAAGGAATCATTTTTTGAACGTTTCTAACCCTACACGGAATCATTTCTGGACATTTCTAACCCTACACAAATGCATGCATACACAATGATAATTATATATTGAATACATTTGCCTAAATAAATGCATGCATGCATAATTCATCTATTATCAAAGTCATGTTCACACCCTTTACTAAATGTATAAAAAATATTCTTTATTTTAAATAAACACATTAATTTTTTTAATATAAATCTTTTTTACACCAAACAAATAAATGGGCCTTAACCCTTGATCAGGCAACAATCTAGCACTATCTCCTACGATATCCGCCCATGCTTATAATGCACTTCAGGATAACGTGAAATGCACGTTTACTTTGATTAGTATAGGATGGGTTTGAACCACGTTATTTTGGAAGAATGTATTTTGGAATAGTAGATTGATAGAGAATGTATGATTGAAAAAGAAGGAAAAATTATTGATGTGATGAAAAATATTATTTTATTAAAAAATGTGCGGTTCAAAATGAGTGGTAGAATAAGAATGAAAATTTTAATGTGTACCAAACATGAGAATAAGATAACATTTGTTTCAGACCAAAATTTGTGACGTGGTTGACAGAATATACGTGGTGCCACATCACACCGTTAACAAATATCAATTCTTCAATTGCGCACTAAATTTTAAAAAATATTTTTGATTGTCCACTAAACTTTGAAAAACGTTTTTAGATTGCTTACTGAAGTTTAAGGTGGTCGAATTTTGATAACTAAACTTATAAAAATGATATCGTATTGTTGTTCGTTAAAAAATACCGCAAGCACATGAGTCGTATAAAAATAATAAAATGGACAAAAGAGTCCGAATGGTTAATCCCACGAGAAATGATTAATCAATTATACAATAAAAAAAATATAATTTTAACATATTTTTATATAATTTTAATCTAGTTTCACCATTTGAAAAAACTCAATTTTTTTTGGTTTGTCTCGTTTTTAAAATTAAATTAAAATTTGGATTTTCCAACAAAATATACAATAAATTTAATTAAATGGGCAGTGTGTTTTGTTACAAAAATTCGAATTTTAATTGAATTTATCGTGTGTTTCATTGCAAAGTTTTAGTTTTATTTTAATTTAATTTTAACCAATAAATTTGAATTTTTCAAATAATGAAAATAGCTTAAAATTCTACAACATTTTGTTAAAATTGTAATCATTTCTTGTGGGATCAATAACTGGATTCGTTTGTCTACATTATCATTTTTACGCAACTCTTGGGCTTGTGGTACATATTTTTTAACTAACATTAAGCCAACGCCATTTTTATAAGTTTAGTGGTCAAACTTCGACCACCCCAAATTTCAGTGAGCAATTTAAGACGTTTTTCAAAGTTTATTGGGTAATCGAAAACGCGAAAAAATTGTTAACAGAGTGACGGGACGTCACATGTGCATTTCGTTAGCCACGTCACTAATTTTGTTAATGATTTGAAACAGATGTTATATCAATGAGTGACGTCAACGTTTGAATAAGTTTAGTAATCTGAACTCGACATTTTAAATTTTAGTGAGTATTCGAAAATAGAGAGATAAGTTTAGTGACCATTAGAACAGTTAATTCTCTTATTGTCCCTTCATAACAAGAAAAGTAAACATAGGGTTAAATTCAAAATAGAAGAAAACACTACTGTTCATTTCAGGAACGGGTACTGTACAAAACTAGAAAAAGAAAAAGTGATGTGGCAAATCAATCATAGAATTGTTGTACACATAGTTATTGAATTCGAATCGAACTGATTAAACCTGACAATCCAAATTCTGATCCAGCCTAGTTAGTATATTCCAAACGCTAATACTTGAACCAATAGATATATGGATGAATTGTTCGAAATTCAAGCAGATCCGATCAATGACACGAATTTTAATCTAAGTTAAATAGGCCAATGCACATAGTGTGTAGTCATGGACACTTGGACAATGACAGTCTACTCGTCCCTGAGAGCCAAGTGTCATCTCCGTTTGAGCAGATGTGCTCAGCATCTGGGTGTTTACTTCACCGACGGCATTTCAGCTCGGATTACCAGCTCCTACTTGGGCACCTACTCCCCTCTCACCACCCTCACCAAAACCCACCACCAAATCCTCAACGCCCTCAAATCTTCAACTCCATCACCTCTTTAATCAAATTCCCACATTTCACAGCCAGTCAAGCCATTCAGCAGGCCCTTGACTGCGCTGATCACGTCCACATCATTGACCTCAACATCAAGCAGGGCATCCAATGGCTGGGATTGTTCAATATCCTCGACTGCAAATTGCTTAAAATCAAGTCCATTCAAATCACCAGCCTTGGACCCTCCATGAGGCTATTGAACTCCACGGGCCAGCTTTACACGAGCTATTCGAATCAAAGGCATTACCATTCAGCATTATTTGATGCTTTAGGGGACGGGACGACTGATTGAACTTAGGATGGAAGCATTTGTCACTGACTGTCGGAGTAGTTAACAAATGTTTTGATATGCAATAAGAAATGACTCAACAGGTCAATAGATAACATTTTAATAATGTTGAGTTGTGTAGAGTCGACTTCGTTGTACCAAACATGCCATAGAAGTCTTGAACTTCTATCACATTCATCGTTGACATGAACAAGCTTTTATCAAGCACTAACATCACTCCAAGTATATTTGTTTCCGTTAAAACCTAAGGCAGCAATTGAAAATTTTCATACCTGCACAAGAACGACGAAGTTTTAGACAAAACCTTCCTTCAACTTTCAGAACCACATTTATGTCAACGCCCATAAATTCAGTGGCAGACCCATTAAGGGCCCAATCGAGGCAAGTTTTGGCATTTACAAAGTCGTCTTTATAATTTTTTAGTCCATAATTTTAAGTTTTTAACCCATAATTTTTACATAATTCTGTCTCACCCCCACTGAATCACGTTTTTGGGTCCACCCCTCCATAATCCATCTGTTAGTAATTTCCTTTGGGCTTTTTGCTCAATTCCTGCAATAAATCCTTGATGTACAATTGGCACACACTTCACTAAGGGAAGGAAGTCGAATTATGCTGACAATAACTAGAATGTCTAAATGCAGCAACTGGTAGAAATTGTACTTCACAGTGCAAACCATATCTGAGTGCCCAGAAGTATTTACACGAATCACGAGAGCATTAATTTGATTGAATTGAACTAGCCTTTTCAAGGGATTTCATGGTGAATTGCTAGCAATTCCTTTGAGAGTTCAAATCAATATATGCATCCTTTTAAATATACCCTAAACTTCTTCCTATTGAGTGGGAATTCTACTAGCTTTTTCATAATTTTTGGCAGCAGAAAACTTCAAAACCGTCATTACCAGCACTGACTTTCATAAGCTAATAAGGTCTCAAGCACAAGGACAGTGCCTTTTGCAAGGCATCAAGAGCTCCTTTAGAGGTGCAAATGTGTTGGATTTCCAGAATGGCTTACAATAGTTGTGCCGTGTGCTATAGATGGTCGTCTAAGCTCTCTTCTTCCACACCTAGCAATCCCAAGATGCCCTCTCTTCTCGCACCTCCATTCAAAACACGAGATGTACAATTCCAATTGAAGTTCTCTATCATCTTGAATCACAATCACAGAACTCAAGATTCATTGCCAGTGGATTTCCAAATAATAAGTGACCATCTTTTATCTCGATACAAGGATATGGAACATCCGTGTAGCTTACACATTTCAGAGATTGTTTTACATCTATAAAATAAAAAAACTTGAACTGCTGAAAAATCATACCACAATATTGGGCTATTCGTACGCGCATTGTTTGATCATATCTACTAGCGTCAATTTATAGATTGTAACAACAATGGTTTCTTTTCGAGGCATTATGTTTACTCATTCTTTGTACGAATTACTTCAAATTATCTACCAAAACACAACAATCACTTCTCATGAAAGCCATTCAAGTTATTAACAACACATTATACTCAACCAAACAAAATAATGTGATTTTTATTTTCATTTCTTCTTCACAAGTTTATAAATAGTAAATACGGTTGAAGTACTATTCTGTGCAAGTTTTTACATTGTTTGCTATGCAGTGTTCTTCAAATAATGAACAAGACAACTTATGCAAAAACTTCATTTACATCTTTAGCATTTTTCTTCTCAGAATGTTCAATGAACATTTGGCCTCTTCTTTAATCGACACCATAATCCATTCTTTGTGTGAATGGTTGCTCCAGTAACAAGTTCTACGGATTCTGGAGATCCTTTAAGCTCGACGTCAAACTTTTTTAGTAACACTGCAAGTGCTATAGTCGACTCCATGAGGGCAAATTGGTCACCTACGCATTTTCTTGGTCCCCCACCAAAAGGCAAGAAGGCAAAATCTGATATAACCTGATCACGACAATGACACTGGTAAGAGGATATGAAAGTTGGATAGAACATGAGAATATGAATTAAGAAACAGATCGATAACCTCATTTGGGTACAATGCTCCTGGGCTACGGGACGGATCAAAACCGGCCCACCCTTCAATGCCTTGACTCTCCTTTTGTACTAGAAACCTCTCAGGCTCAAATTCATTAGGTTTGTCCCAAAAATATGGAGATCTATGGAGATTATACACCTGTTTAATTTATTCAGAACAGCTTATTAAATGGAACCACAAGTGTTTGCCGTAAACATCAATCAATTTTTATTAGTTCAGAATGGTGTTAACTCTGCTTTCCTGTTTGTTTTAAACTATTTATTTCAAGTACCCCAAATATATTAGTTCTCATCACAAAAGTTCAAAGAAAGCGAGTGCATTATGCAAGTTCACTTTACATTATTTCTCATAAATTAACGAAGAGAAAAAAGTAAAGACTCACAGAAATGAATATATCAGTGCCAGGTGGAATCGCATATCCATTTTTGTCACCGTTGTAACCACCTGAAAAATGATATATTAGTTCAGGACATTCATATAATGTAAAGGAGACAAGAATTTGGAAATTTTGGGAAATTGTTCGCAAGAGAAAACTAATTAAAAATTAAACAAGCTTATTTCAGATGTTACTTCATGTATATATTTCTGACTTTTGAAGATAAAAAAGAACATACTGCAACTGAAGAATTATAAGCACTTGGAGAAACAAAAATAAGTAGCTAGGATAGAAATGGCAGAGAAGTATAACTGTTTAGTTTAGAGCATACTGAGAGTACACACAGTCGAGAACATTAATAATATCTAAACGTCATAAAAAAGAGAAATAAGGGCTGAGACTTATAAACCCTAATTCTATTCCATCGAGAGCAATCGATTTGAAGAAAGAAAAATAAAATACTCAAGAACACGAAAAATTTAGAGGTTCGCTTCAATTTGAAACTACCGCTGCAGTAATTCACTACGATGAAAAAAAGGTTTACAAGAGAAAATCGTACTCCTATCTTCTTTAGCTTCTCTCTCTCTCTCTCTCTCTCTCTCTCTCACATAATAATAATAAAGTCTAAGACAGCTCCCTATTTATAACATAAATTAGGGCAAAACCAAATTATACAAGGACTCCAATTCCTTAATAGAATTTTACAAGAATACAAACTCTTAAACAATCTTTATTATCGATCTGCAACCAGCTCCGCAAAGTGGCAATAATCAGGCTCGACATGAATTAGACTCCACAACTTAAAAATAAGTTCAAATCAAGCATTCTGCATTTTGTTGTTCTCTTCTTTTCTGAGCATAATGTCCTAGATTTGTATTGATGCAAGTAAAGAAAAATTATATCTGAAATCGCTAGTTCACACCACGAATACACTGGCTTCTAATTCCAGCACCTCTACAAATCAAGAACGTCATGACTCATTCCAAAATTGAAGAGGACAAAACAGAAGTTCTACACATTTTTCTTCTATGTATAAAAAAATAAAAAAATAAATAAAAATAGATTTGTCTGTGTTAGAATAAATAGTTCTTCGGAAAACCTAGTGGATGACCAAAAGTGGCGAATATGCATCCCAATTAACTTCTTCGATACCATAAACATAAAACACCAGCCACAGTTCATTGCCTTTGTACAGTTTTGAGCATTCTAAGTCCTCACTTTGGTTTCAGTTGTAAAATGATAGGTACATACATCCCAGTGGAACCTAACAATGAACTATATGCTATATTCATAATTTACAGTGAAGAATTAGTTAATAACATCTCCATTGCACGTAACTTCTATGTTCTATGATCACCTCCAGTGTCGTTTTTACTTCTCCAGTTCATGTTGTTATACCTTCCTCAAAGAATTTATTTTATTCCATCTGAATGTTGGTTAAAATAAAGTATCTAACCATTTCGCAGTAAAGCTGCTAAACTAATAACTACCCTGGACATATTGGAGTCATCAAATTTCCAGTACAATGTAAATTATACTTTTTTCATTCCTGTGGGAGAGTAGACTAAAGGTGGGAGTAGAAACGGTGGAAAACCAAATAAAATTAGTCCAGTGAACCACTTGTATACCAGCATGGAAGATTTGGAATTTGCAGCACACGCCACTGACGTTTAGTAATCTAATACTACAGTGAGTTTAGCAAGAAGTTTTTATATGAAATACAATTTCAAGGCCTCATCTGCTTCTAACACTTGAATACCTTTTTCGAATACCAAATTATGTCAAAGCATTGGATCACTAGTGCACAGGAAAATTTGATACGGACAGATTGTTTTTTATTTAAAAGATATAAAGTACATGTTTGCATACACACAAGGGAAATGGAAAAATGAATAATGCAGGAAGAACAAATGAATTTAAGTACAGATCATAACTTGAACGACGATATTTTAAGTACCCAAAAAACCATAACTACGAATCCACTAGAAAATGAACAGAAACATGGAACAATTTGAATGGATTGTCACTGTGAAGAGTATCCACAATATCACAAGTTAACTATAGAATCGCATCTCCAAATCCACAAATTCGACTTCATTTTTTTTTTTTTAAAAAAAGGATTGTATTATATGACCTCAAAATGAAATCTTCATAGTTCTAGTAACAAAAACTTTACCTGGTAAGCGATCTGATCTAAGGGAACGCCTAATCAGCAATGGAGGCTGTGGGTATAAACGTAGTGCCTCCACAACAATAAGTCGCAGGTACCTGAAAATTATGGAATAAAAAATTAAGATCCTACAATCTGAATTAAATTTACTTTCTTTTCAACAGCTATAGCAATCTAGCGTATTTAAGATGAGACGCCTTATGAACTACAAAGCCAAATTTCAACAAACCTTTTCTCGTCCATCTGGAATCTGTTTAGAATAAGAGGAGTTTTAAAGGAACTAAATCTTATGTCTTATTGGACTTAAGGACCTCTTAGTTCTTATTTGGCAAACTGAGAGTGCGCAACAACAAGTACAGAAAAAGGTTGGCTCACTCCAACTTTTCTTCAAAGAGCATATAGACATATAAAGTGCTTCCTTTGGCTTATAAGCAAAGTCAAACTTGCAAGATCTTATAAGCATTATAATCTTATAAATTCTATGACTGCAGTGAACAAATTTTACATCAAAGAAACAAAAAAGTATGAAGAAAGGGCTATTTGGTTCTAGTAATAGAAAATGTTAAAGAGTTTTGCAACTTACACTAATTTTTTGATTGATTCAAATGTTGTTCTCCCCTGACCAAGCACCGAGTCAATCTCTGCTTGAGCTTTCTTCATTTTGGAAGGATGCTGCATTAGAGCAATTTATCATACATTAATTTTGTACTGACCCATACAATCACTAGTGGAAGTGGGGAACATGAAGACCTATCAGTCCATATCTATTAGAATTGAACTTGGGCTTACAAAAAACCATACTTGTGCAAGAAGGAAAACAGCCCAAGTAAGGACAGCAGCAGTTGTTTCGTGTCCAGCTATAAGCATTGTCATCAGGTCATCTCTTAGCTGTTAAACGGATTAACAGAAGATAAAATGAAACAATCTCAGAATGGTAATCATAAAAAATAAATATAAAAACAAGACACTGACCAAAGGCTAATCAATGAGTATCACATGAGCATTCACATAAAAGATGGGTTCTTATTGTCTCAAAATTGCTCATATGCCTAATGGAACAGAACTATTACCTGTTTGTTCATTCAAAGGGGAATTTACAAGCAGTTATGGTGGCAAGAATATGTTTTCCACAAAAAGAAGGGCATGATATTCTTTACCTGACGATCATCAGCATCAGCACCTCTCATATCAACAAGAAAACGTAAGAGACTTGCATCCTGCAAACTTTCAGTTGTAGGGCCGAAATTCAATTTTATTGGTCTTCAAAAGCTTCAAATGTGCAAAACCAGATTCGATGTCTATAACACATGAAATTAGGAAATTTTCTAAGCATAGGATATTGCATGCCTTAAGATTTAAGTAGTCCCTTTGCTGGAGTTTCTCGACATCTGCTTCCTGTCATAAAATTTATAAAACTAAGAACTGTGGGCAGTGAATAACGATCTGAACAACGAATGTGTCATGCATGCATTAATGAGAGACCATCAATCACTTCTAGAACAAATGTCAAACACATGCAGCAAGCGGCATCATGGAATGCCCTAATCTAAAATTCTTTGCTCATTTCTGCCGAAGCTCAGAAAGAGGCTCAGTTGTCAGTCAACATGAAGCATGATGCTATAGTTACCAACTGTTGTATTTATCATTACAGACAAACACTGAGTACACATTTGATTATAGACAAAGCTTAAGAAGTATGGGCTATTTGTACAAAAATAACTTCCATGTCCTCGGAATATTTATGTAAAATTTGAGTTTCTTCATGAAATTTTAAGCTTAATTATGTAGACGCTAAGGAATCCTTTTGCATTGAAAATCACCTATAAAATGCCATCCACATTTCCCATCCTCCAAAGACAACAGATTATTGCCAGATGCTCCATGGACTTCATGTTTTGATAGATGTAGATATCAATAGCTATAATATGGCATAAGTATTTGACTTGAAAATTTGTATATTTGAATGTTTTTAGCAATTCATGAACTGAACGACACAAAACCAGCAAAAGTTACAACAGCATGGTTTCTCTAATACAATGGTCATCCACCTGTATATGGATCTCACCTCTCTGGTCTCTTTTGCATTTTTTATGAGGCCATCAAGACAATCATTAATGACCTTGACGTCACTCCGGAACTTTCTCTGCCGAGGAACCAGCCATGTTGCCAGAGGAATTTTCCAGTAAGGAATATAGAATGTAGAACGATGCTCAGCTTCAAAAAGAGTACCATAAACAGCCTGCAAATACATAGATATTGGCGAACAATTAGTATGTAACGAGCAACTAACCAGCAGAAAAAATGAGAGGGGAAGACAACCATGAAAATATGCATCGCTTCAACAAATGAATGAGATTAATTGGTCAACTCACCAACGAGCTCTTAACTGAGTTGAATTCAAGATATGTAACTATAGTATGATATAGAAAGATAGTCTAGAACACAATGGCATTTAACAAAGAGAAAAGATCCAAACAATAGTAAGAACTTATTGACCATGCCCACAACACTTTAGATCACATGTTCTCATAACATCTCGGAGATATTAACTGGTTCATAGTAGATAATCTATGGCACTTCCATGTTTTGACAAAAGAAAACAAGATTAGGCGCACATTTCATGATTTAGGCAGAAGTATTACGATAATAGTGGCCTTGGAAGTGCAATGCATTATTTACAGTACTGCATAGAAAATATCTCTCTCAAAATTGATGTTCATTAGAATTTTTCAAGTTCTTATGCCTGGCATGAAACTCATGGGATATATCACTTTTCTAATTGTACGTTTCCGTAATGTAGTCAGTAGCATTATGTTAAGTAATGCCAGAAGTAGAATATACATAAAATTGAATAAGATGGTTACAAAACTTCACTGCCTTTTAGAACCCGAGTCATTACGGTGCTACACAGAAAATTTCCATCCTAAGACTGATATTTACGGGGACATTTTTGAATTCGTATGTATGGTGTGAAACTCGAGGAATAACTCACTTTCAAGGAGTGTGACGCAGCAAGCATTGTAACCTCAATTAATAGAGCAACAAAGAAGAACGATAATAAAGAAACATTAACGTTGAAAAGAAAAGGCCAACTAAAAAAATACAGATTTTGCATAAGAAAAATACGCAAAACAAAGTAGCTGAATTTATCTGGGCAAGTCTCAAAGGATTGTTGTTTCCACAACCAAGGTCAAGGGTTCAAGGATTGGTACCTCCCTTCCACTCCCTACTTAAAAAGAATCTTGATTGCTCAAACATGGTCTTTGACATCATCTTGGGTAAAAACATGTAAATTGCTGCATTCCTAAAAATTGTTAGAAAAGGTAATGGAACCAAGACCACATTTCAAAGTTCAATGGGAGGATAAGACATCAGCATACACCAAAAGAAAAAAGATCATCTGAAAAATAAATAAATAAATAAAATACAAAAGGGAATCATAAAATCAAACCTTAATCACAGGGGATTCTTTTGTAACAGAACCAAAGTCATAATTAAAAACACCAAGCCCGATGATATCTAGTGCCAAACTAGAAAATTCAGCTTCCAGATCAAGCTCAATTGTCCTCCCTCCTCTTGAACATTCTTCTTCCAAAAGCTTTTCAAATTTCAACATCGTTCTTTCACTGCAGTCAGTAAATACTTTGGCCATGGCTTCCAAGTACAATGCATGAAACCCAGGAGCAATGACTGTACATTATATGGTTATTAATTCGATAAAATTGTCCATACATCATATTATTTACTTAAGGAGAAAAAAAGAAAACTACAAAGAGAACTTTAGAGAGAGAGAGCAGTTCTGCGAAAGGTGGACAAATTTCATTTTTTTTTTCATTTCGGATATTTAAAAATGTTGAACCAAATGAACCGAAAACTGGAACTCTACACACACGCAAACTCAGGTGTACAAACTAGACAGTCAGGCTTCCTCTCTATCTCCACCCCAACCCCAACCCCAACCCCACCCGAGGCCTCTATGAACTGAATACAAGCCTTATGATCCTCCCAATTTTAAATTTTATAATATATCAGTGATGATTAAATTTTGGAAGAAACTCAAATGCATCAATGATTATTTCAAGGATCAGGACAATTAAGTGGTATATTTAGCTTCTAGAGAAACTAAATGGATGTCTGAGCTTAAAATTAATCATCATATAGGCTATGAAGAAAAACATGCCTTTTCACAAATTAATAATCTTGTCAAACTTCTGTTTCACAGCTCAAATAAAGTTTCTGTTATCACATCAATTGACAGAGGATAAGTGCTTCTGAATAAAAAATCTAAAAGCACCATTAAAGCCATATTTAAATCCGAGATTTCACCATCAGTGAAGACACACTCAATGAAGCAAATACTTGGATAGCCCCAATCTTCTTGCTCAAGTATAAAGTAATACCGAAGGCTACACGAATATGACCATTAATAATGGTTTTTCTGAAAAGTAAATTGATCAACACCAGAGAAGACTATTCTCATTAACTATGTGACGTACCCAGTTACAGTAACTTAAATATATCAAATTAACTTGTGGTCTCGAACGGATAACAAAAAAATGTTGAGCAAGGAGGGTAGGAAGAGATATACTAAGAACATCTACTAAGCCTCAGTCTACAGCAAATTTAGATATCTTGTGAAGTGCAATAATAATGTCAACACATTATGAGACAACCTACGAGATCATTCTACAAATTGCTAGGGTTACTGCAATTTACAATATAAATAAGATGTCACCAACCACTATAATGACTTAAAATGAAATATTATACATCCTAAACTAGCTCACCTCTTCTCCTCAGCTTCCAAGTCTCAAGGTCAGCAGGTATGAGTCCTTTTCCCATTATCGGTTCTAATATATCAGCAAGAACTCCCTACATAAAAATGCGGCGACTGACCATTAGAATACTTCAAGAAAAACAATGATCATATACTCTTTCTGTTTTGCATTTTAACTTATTTTTATAAATTTCATTTGTATAAAAGAAATGAAAAATCTGTAGGTGCATGAATTGGCACTACATTATTATTACTTATGAAAAATATTATACCTTTTATAGAATTAACATTCACAAAAAATAGGAAACTAATTTATGGACAAACATAGCAATACAAAAAGCGAGAGACAAGGAAAAGAAAGAGAACAGAAGAGTTTTAGGAGAGACGAGAAATTTAGAAGGAAATTTTTCATACTATATTCAATAAGCAATAGTCTAAGTAAATTGAAACCTAGTTCCCATGTTATAATCGTGAAGACTTCGAACCTAATGTAACTTCTAATAAGTCTAACTATACCAAAAATTCAAAATATTACCAAAATGAATCTAATCTAGTTTTAGTTTTGTAAAATACAACCCTGAGGGGTAGCTCAATTGGTCAGGCCTTGGATTTGCTCCCCAATGGTCACCAGTTCGAGTCCCCTCAGGGCACTGAGGTGAGAAACGGCTGTAAACTTCAGGGCCCCGTGGGATTAGTCGAGGTGCGCGCAAGCTGGCCCGGACATCCATCCACGGTTATAAAAAAAAAAGTTTTGTAAAATACATATCTAATCACAGTTCTAATAGTTCTCTCATTAGAATCCCCATTAATTTCTCTCCAGCGTTGAGAACTCGATGAAGTAGACTGCGAGAGATAAGTTGGCAAAAAAAAAAATCCTCTGCTGTCATCCAAGGGGACAACCCTTCACACTCGACTTCGACATAGCCTATTGGATGGCATAGAAACATACTAGTCCTCGAAGACTTCATATTCACAATACACAGTTTAGCTCTGCATAAACAAAACTCGGGGGAGAGTTGATCACCTACAAGCTCAGAGCGAACAAAATCTATTCACCAGCTTGAGGAGAACCTTTGTTCGGAATCCCAATTAAACAGGAAGTTAAAATTTTTACATTATTTGCTGATCTAAAAAATTGATGTAAGCATATGAAGAAGTTTTCCTACTCTTCAGGACAGATTTTAGAGATCTAGTTTCCTGGTAATAGGCCAAATTTTAAGGTAAGATTATAAGGAAATAGTTTCCTTTTTTTGTGTACTTCAGTTGTACATATGGTTGTAAAACCCATGACACAAAATAGAAAAGAAATTTAGGGGCCGTTCTCTTCGTGTTTCAGTTTTGAATTTTGAGTTTCCAAATCATTTTGAGTTTTGTGTTTTGACTGTCTATTTTGAAATTGTTGAAAATGTGTTCTTTTTGGTATTTTGAAATATTGTTTTCAAAAATAAACAAAACCAAAACGTGTTCTCTTTCTTTTCATTTCCATTTCATTTTGGGTGTCGCCTCTCACTCTCTCTCTCCGTCCTCTCCCTTTGATTGCCAAGAGCGCCATACTTTGTCCTCTCCTTGCGATCGCCGGCGCTCCCTACGAACGACACTCCTGGCGATCTCCCCGCGAACGGCGTAGTGGTGGTGGTTTGAGTTTGGGGGCTCCCTGCGATCTCCTTCCTTCTTCCTCTTTAATTTTTTCGTTCTTTGATGCTGTGGTTGGTTGGGTACGTGCTGTGCAGTGGTTGGGTTGCGACGCAACTTGGCGGTGGTGGGTGTAGGCGGTGGCTATTGTTGGGTCGCGATTTTGGTGGCGATTTTTCTATGGTTGGGTCACTATTTTGTGTTGGGAGGTGGTGGTCTTTCTGGTGGTGGGGGGTATTTCTGGGGTGACGATTTTGGCTGTGGTGGTGGGGGTTTCTGGTGGTTGGAGGTTTCTGCAGAAGCAGTTATGGCCGTTCAATTTTGGAGGATGATTTTTGATTGATTTTAGCATATGTTTGGGTAGTGATTTGTGTGGTTATTGAAGAAGGGATCAATGGCTTCACAATGGTATGCAAATCCGGTGGTGGTGGTGGAGGATGACTGGAGTTTAGAAGGTTGGAAAGTGGCTCCTCCATTGTTTTGGCAGAAGAAGGAACAGTGGCATTTTNGGGTTTTCATTTTTTTGGTGTGGTTGGCTTGAAAACATCCATAACGATGTTTTTTCCATTTTGTGTTTTGTGTTCAATTGATTTTTCGTTTTCAAAAACGCATTTTCGAAAATAGGAAAGAGAACGCGTTTTCACTATTTTCGAAAATCGAAAACAGAAAACGGTCCGAAAACGTCAAAGAGAACAACCCCTTATATTCTTGGTACATTATGATCAAAAGGATTCTGAATTTCAGTGTCATTGAATTAGCTTAAATAATAATAATAATTTAGTGCTTGTTTGATTATTATTTTTTGAAAATGTATGGTTAAAAAGTGGGGAAAAGTTATGGGTCCACATGAAAAATTATTTTATTAGGAGAATGTGTGGTTGAAAATAAGTTTTAAAAAAAGTGATTTTGAAAAAAATAAATTTCGAACAAGGGTTTAATCAGAAAAATTGATGAATAATTTAAATTTTAAAATATGAATAGAATAATTCAAATGTACTTTAAAACGCGGGAATGAAAGCAAGATGTAACAAATCTTCAAAAGCCATTAATGTTTCATAACCTCACAAATTGACAAGAGAGAATTTTCATAACTGCGTGATCTTGAAAAATAGAGATGGAGAGGATTATAGAATCAGATCATACCTTGTCATAGGAAAATGCATTTTCACGAAGAACATGCCGTGCGACAATGGGATCTGATACAACAACAAATGCTTTTGGCCCGAAAGCAAGTTTATATACAGAGCCATGCTGTGTAGTTCAAAATCAAGAAGAAATCAGACATAATGGAAATCCCTTGTGAAATGGAAAACCATTCTATTAGGTCACAGGCTAAAAGAGACAATATATTAGGGTAGGACATGGGACTTGGGAGTGGCTCATGTGAACACACATAAAAACAGGCTTCAAGCCAATCACTTTGGCATGAAGCAGAACGAGGTTTGGTTTTCTCTCTCAAATTGTTTTATAGATCTGTCAAACAATATATAGTATGAAAAAACAACCTGTAGTAGAGTTTGTCAGCATGCAAAACACAATGAACAAACAAAAAGACCAATTAGATGCCACGTTAGTGACTGGAACATATAACAATGATGATAGAAGTACAAGCGACATCGACAAATGGTCTCTGATTATTACAACCATAGAAAGCAAAGATTGCGGCAAAGTACCTCTAGGAACCAGTCATACAAGGAGAAGAAAAGTGGCCGACTGAAAAGATCAGAAACTGCACCTTCAGCTGTAGGCATAGATCCAATCTTTCCTCCACTTAAGAAATTAGTCAGCAGGTTGCTTGCATTGTCTAATAGATTCATTGTTTTTGTTGTTTTGGATTCATCAGTATTTGTGGATGACTGGCACCTGTATTCAGTAAAAATATCGCCACGTGACCTACGGATTTTCAACTCATCGAATTTTCATCATAAATGAACTTTGAATTAATTGCTTAGTATTATACCATCTGCTCTCCAAACAACTACAAACATTAAAATCAACACGCCTTTCCTTTTCATTTTAATCACGATTGGCTGAAAAGTTCAGTTTTAACTCAAAATAAACTGAAATTCGATGTCAAGGAGAAATACAAACAAGATCGATAGACCTGAGTGACATGTCACAAACCTCTTCATTCCACTGATTCCTTCAATTTTCCCACTTCACGTTGAAAGTGAAGGAACTAGGGAAAAAAATATTCGTTTTTCTTTTAAAATTTCTCAACATAAAATAATAATAATAATAAACTTTCCACCGCGTTGTCTGATAAAAACAAACCACCAAAAGGAATAAGCTTACAAGGATTAGAGAAAAAATTGTTCCACATTCATAAAGTGAGCTCATCTCTATGATGGACAACAGCTAATTACTTAAGCGTTCATAAAGTGAGCTAATCTCTCTGATGGAAACACCTAATAACTTAAACATTCATAAAGTGAGCTCATCTCTCTGATGGACAACGCCTAATAACTTAAGCTCATGGGTCAAGATTGGGTCTGGTATGTTAGGTGCCTATTTATGGTGAAGTCACATGGATCTGGAGCAATATCTATTGGAACAGATAGATATAGGGAAAAATGATGAGCAAGAAAGAAAGCCAGATTGTCAAACACAATAATGTTTTGGTTTGAATGCCTCTCCATTTGAGAGTTGCTTTGATTAAATAGGAAGAGTATGGCTAATTACAAGACTGAATTTCAGAATATATTTAAATATCATCCCATAAATGGGGCTATATCCTACTAACACAGATCACTCTAGGGTCCAAATTTAATAAAAGAAGAAAGATGAAGGCTCGCTGATGATAAATGCTAGGGGCTAATATCATTAGGATCGCAGAGAAATATAAGAAAGCTCAGCGAGTGTTAAAATGGAAGACAAACAATGCAAATATTTAACTGGTGACTACACAAAAGTCACTTGATCGTGTAACTTCCCAGCAGCCATTCATCACTTACACCTAAGCATAAAAGTGGAAGGAAAAGAGGATACAACTGAAACACATACTTCTTAATGACCCCTCATAACTAAAGTTACGAGTGGTTCCACCATCCAATAAATTTGTTGTAAACCATACTTCCGAATATCTTTTGCCAAAGAGAATCATGTTCCAACCACCCTCCTTTCCCTTTGTGTTTACAGACATAATTTCAGCTTACCAGAAGATCTACCAAGTACTCAAGTGAGATTTAGTAGAAAATCAGGGAAGATGAGAAACATACTCTAAGCTACCTTCACTTGAATCACCAACAAGAAGAAATAGAAGGGAAAAGTATAGCTCACTTAAATCATGGAGGCACAACTCCAGTTTTATCGCCATGTGACTGAACCTAGTTTAAAGTTTTTCGTACTGGCACACCAGGAATGCATCATTTCATAATGGTTATGATATTAAAAATGTATTGGCTTATATATATTTTTGCATAGGGCACAACTATCGAAAAACATAAAAATCATAATGAGCATATTATCTAACCCAAACAATGTCATAATGAGCATATTCTACTTGCTAATATTATATAAACATGATACTTTTGTGTTATTGCCTGTTGACTTTCCCACTAAAGAATAAATTAGAAAGGGGGTGATCAACCTACACATACAAATTACAAAATAAGATATTCCTGTTGCTTATGTTGCTAAATCTATTTATCACAAAAAAGAAGCATAAAATCATCACATATACTAGATTTCATAATGAAGGTTACACATAACAAACAAAAGCATTCATTTTTAAGATGTAGTTTATAAAAACCCAAACACTAAGTTATTTTCATAAATCTTAAAAAAAACATTGAAGTAAATTTGCAAATGCCTAAGAATGGAGTGATTTTCAGTATTTCCAAGAAGTACGGATGTATAGATAGGACTTAAAGTGATTTAAAAAGAAAAAAGAAGTTACGAAGAACAAGAGAATATGCAAGTCAGTTTATGCGTGTCAATGGAAATGATGCAAACAGGTTGAAAATTGAAGGTATTCATTAAAACTATGAAATGCATGAACCACCTGTTCCCATTCTTTCTCATTTCATTGAGTGTTCTTGGATCAGCATAAGTGTGCCAAAGTCAATGACCATGATCCTGTGGATAATGGGTATATAAAGGCTTGGGCTACTCCACCTAATAGGTTAACCTTTTGGGATAGAACCCTGGGCCCTATGGTTGTAGTAGAAGCTTGGAAGGTAGCATGAATGATATATTCTGAAATTTCCTCTTGCTTCTATAACTTATTGAGGACTTGAAATCAATTTGATCAATTATGGTTGTAGTAGAAGCTTGGAAGGTAGCGTGAATGATATATTCTGAAATTTCCTCTTGCTTCTATAACTTATTGAGGACTTGAAATCAATTTGATCAAATATGTTGAATTCTGTTAATTGATAAAAATCTCATTAGTCCAGCATGTTAATCGCTGGAAAACTGCCTCTGTTGCTGGATAGAATTTTCCAAATATTCAGTCTAACTGCTCAACAATTATGCTCTAAATCTCACCAACCTCAGATGTTAATCCTTGGTTGCACAAATGACGTTTGTCTTGCTTAACCTGGCGTGTTATCATTTGGTACATGCCTAAAAATTGTCCCTCTAAAGTTGACATAATCTTCCCGAAAGTAGATTTTAGTTGGTTCCTTGTTTCTCCCACTTATATTTGAGGTTGGAAACTAAAAAGCAAATTTATGAAATGCAATCAAATGTGACTCCTCTTAATTAATGTTACATGACATACATCTTTTTATTTTTCTCTCCAAAAAAATTCTTATAGGTTGTGAGACCCTAGTCATCTACTAAGATGTTGCCGGATGGCTACATTGGGAATGGTCCAGATAACTCAATCCCATCATGTGGATCGAATCTATGAGGAAAGTAAAAAGTGAATTGTTAATCCAAATCCAGAACTCCGTGTAAAGTTCAATTCTATAAGTCTATCTATTGATGCGCCGTGGATTCTATTCTGTAGAACAAGAACAGCAGATTCAATAGCAGTAGCACCAGTCATAATCCCAAGAGCTCCATCAAATTCAGTAGCTCAACATTTTGTCTACATTCAAAATTCTACAAAGAGTCATACAGAAACATGGCGCTTGAAAAATTAACATATAGAACTACACGGATGGCACCAAATTAATCAACGAGAAAGCAACTCCATTTTTTTTAATGGTGGGTTGAATGGGGAAAATGAGTACCTGAATGAATATCCTTTTTTCTTAGCAATGGAGATACGAGCAGTAGATGATGAAGGAAAATCGAAACAGGAAATCTCATTCAAACGATGCAGCACAGGGCCTGAACAATAATTCGTAGCAGCCATTTTCCAACACAGCTTCAGCTTCAGGTCCAGTTTCAGTTTCAGTTTCTCTTCCAATTGCTGTCTATAACAGTATAAAATAATGGATGTAGAATGAAAATTGGGGGAAAGATTGAATTTGTTAATGATAAGGCAGCAGTGCAGCACTGAGCATTCCCACTCAAAGCTCAGACACCATCCTCTATAGACACGTAATTGCCGTGCTTGCCCGAGTAGATAATAAAAAAATGACTCATCGCCACTTCGCATCAATGTTAGTGGTGGGTCCCCCATTTGCCCAATTTTTAGGTAAATATTTATTAAATGTGTAATTGGAAAATTGATAAAAAAAAAACATAATAAAAAAGAAGTCGTGATTATAATAAAATGTATAATTAAAAAAAAAATTTAATTTTTTTTTTTTAAAATAAAGTTCAATAGGGACATTCTTAAACATGACTCGTTTAAGGTATTGTGTATATTGATATGGTCACACTGTGAGCTCGAGGACTACAATCTCGAGCATCAATACTACAATCTCGAGCATCAATACTTACTGACTAATAGATGCCTCATCCTCGGGGTCCCATGTGGTCCTCAAGAATGCTCAAGGACAACCATTATTATTTTTATGGAATTTGGCGACAACAGTCCTCGAGATACATATCATCGTGTACTTTCCTAGGCCTAACATGCTTTCTCACCCAGATGTAGACGGACCCTATCTAATTAGAATTTTAAACTTAGATAAACTATAACAATCCTAGACTCCTATGTCTAAGAAGAGCCTGTTTTGGAAAAGATTATAGATGAACTGTAACTAGATTTACAGTTATAATCCAATGCATATTTTAAGGTAGGACTTCTAATGATAAGGACACATAGCTAACCAAGTCCTACTATGAGTGAACTACCTAACTCTATAAATACAAAACTTCTATTTATTATTCAGGTACATTTTTACATATTTTTCAGCACTTAGCCCAACACATAAATTATCTCTCTAACTTAAGTTACAGAGGGACGACGAGAAAATACATCGATGCTTTTGTTTTAGGTATCAAAAGATCACGTTTGTGCTCGTTCTTAGTCATTAAGCTCGAAAATCAACATGTACGATTTTTTGTAGCATCATACGTATACCCAAACAAATTTCATGCTTTTCAACTACAATCTCTTAAAAATCACAATTCAAAACATCATTTTTCCCGAATAATGATCATCAAACAGGGTCTTATAGACATGGGATTAGAGGAAATGTGTGTTTTTTTTTTTTAAAAATGGAAATTATGTTAATGTAATGATTTGAGGTAAAGGTAGGTGAGACCCCGCATCTTATCCAAATTCATGTTGAAAATAGACAAGTAATGAAATCACCGTGAATTAAATAGGGCAAAATAACGTCGTGAAAATGAAGGCACGAAAAATGGTCGAGGCAAGAGTTCGACTCTTTTTCCTTAAGACGATAATGCTTCGCACTGGTGTGACGGTATTCCGGCACTCGTCTCCGAAGACACAACGAGGCTTGATTGCAAAATATGAATATGCAAGGACGAAAGAATAAATTTTGGAAGAAGAGTGAAATCATAATTAATTTTGAAGTGAATGAAACCGGGGGTATATGGGCCTATTTATAGAAGTTGAAAGCTTGTATCCAAAACACACAACAACTAAAAAGTTGTGTCTTCTACAGACACAAACTTTTGGATAGCAACCGCCAACCGACCTTCTAGAAGAATCCACGTGTCAGCCACAGAAAAATAATATAAATCAAATATTATTTTACCAAAAAATATATATCAGCTTGGCCCAAGTCCAAGCTCACGACCCGTTCCCGAAGGTCGGTGGTTCTCTCCCCTTCAAAAACTATTGGTACCCCTTGAGACCCAAACCCAAGTCTCAAACTTAAGCAATATAAAGTGGTTTATATTTTTCTAATTTTCCTATATGGGATTGTCACTTTTTCAATTTCCCACCAATTTTTTATTCCAATTTATTTCAATTTCAAGTTGTCATTTTTTGGCCTTAATTTCTCATTCACCCTAAATTGATTTTGAGAAAATAAATACACTACATTAATCTACTCATGGAGTAGAACACATTCTGCCAAAAAAATATATTGTCTAACTAAAAAGGACCCACTAAAATAATTGATCAAAAGTTGGTCAAACCAACTAACAAAACCAATTTTCCAACCATTCAAAGGAGCCAAAAATCATGAATTTATTTAAGTGTATATGCTACACCCTACCCTACCCTGCCTTACCTCACACCATCCTACCTATCACTTTATTCGTTTCTTCCCAAATTCACCACCCATATCCCAAACGCACACTATCAAGAACCTACTGCCTCTTATCGCCGCACCAAAATTATCACCCAAGCCATGAAACCCACCCATCACTGATGGCGAAATCACCTCCCCTACAACACCCTATCTACTCCTCCATTTCCAATTTACCAACATCTTCGTTAGAGATGTCAAACGGGCCGAGCGGCTCGTCGGCTCAGCCGCTCGGCTCGTGAAAATATGAGCAATGAGCCGCTCGACGAGCCCGAGCTCAAGCCAAGCCCGGCTCGTGGGCTCGTGAAAATTTTTAAAAGAAAACGTAAAAAAAAAAAATTCAAAAAAGCTCTTGGGCTCGCGGCTCGGCTCGTGGCTCGTGGGCCAAGCCGAGCTCGCCCACGAGCTCACGAGCTACGAGCCTGCTCGGCTCGTGAGCTCGTGGCTCATTTCTCNCCAATTTGGGATTTTGACCTTGGATCACCTACAAAAATAGAAATAACTAAATTAAATAGTAAAATACTAACAGAAACTCACAAATAATTAGATTTAATGGTCCGAATAAATGCAAAAATCCGCACTTATCAATTAAAAATAATTTTTCGTCACTTCTAATTAATTTAGAGTGATAAAAAATTATTAAATACAAATGCATATGATTTTAGTGCACCTGGTGGTGTTTCATTCAATCTACATGACATGTAATAATAATTCTTTTATTCATTATCCATAAAGCGATAAAAGCAATAATTAAATGAATAATAATCACTTATGGCCCATCCTAAGAATTAAAATTACGAAAAGAATTAAAGCATCCCATTGGGCCACATTCCGTCCCAATTCTTCAATTTCCTTGCAGTCCGATCCATGCTTCCAAGTGTGGCTCAATTAAGTCACGCACCTTTATTGGAGCCAAAAGAGAGACCTAGTCGGACCCACAAGACTCAAGCTCTAATAGATATTTCCAATTGGGTCAACTCTTGACCAATTGAGATACATCTATTAATCCCGACTTACTCTACTAAAAATTTAAGATTGCACTCTTGAGTCGAGTGGAAGTTATGGAAGTCAATTATGATTCGGTAACAATATCCTCCGACCATCGTTCCACTAGTCAACCCCCATTTGACCGTCAATATGTTAAAGTCATCAAAACGATCGTTTTGACCTTCAACATGTATTGCCCTCTAAGTCCCAAAAATAAGGTGAATTTGTTATGATCACATCACAACACCAAGTCCGACGATCACATCGTTGGACTACTGAGCTCAAGTTTAATTCCCTTTAGAAAATATCTTAGAGTGATGATCGTCTCATCATGATGATTAACGGATTCACTATTGCACGTATATAATCTCTAACTACTTCGCCCAGATTCCCAAAGCACTAAGATCGATCTTCCAATTAAGACTTTACTCATTGGTACCTCAAAGAACTTGAACTAGCAATTATTTGTACATTACTTGCTCAGGAATTAGGTGACTTGTTCAATAATCGAGTGGTGTCTCATTTCGAGCGGTCACAAATGAGTCATCCACGCGGTCCTGTTCAATAGCTTCAAAAACACGTTATTGTTCTTATTCCCTGATATAGACAAATCTTAATAAGAACAATACAATCTTATCAACATAAAGCGTCCAACTTTATGTACCGATTGTGAACGACATAATTTGATCATATAATGAATTGTATCTCACTATTCCCAAACCGTTGAGTATACAATTTGTTATATTTCATATGATCATGTAACCTTAGATTATTGTCACAAATTCTAACACGTGAATAACTTAAACGTTAATTCAAAATGTCGTTACAATATACTTACTATAAAAATGGGAATTAGACTAACACATTCACTATCAATCCTTTGATATATATCCTTCAATGGCCACCGCCATCGCCACCCCGTGACTGGATCAACTCCGTCGCCCCTTTTTGGCTCTCCATCTTCAACATCCAACCCTAATTTTGCTGAATCATGTCTCTCATTAATGGCGAAAGGGTATACGGGTGGTGGTCAGCTCTAACTTTACATATTTGGGCGACCTTGTCGTGGACGAAATGGTGTGTGTTGCGGTGGTTGTTTGTGTTTATGGTGGATTTGAGGCGACGGTAGTGGTTGTGGTGTGGTATAGGTGCAGGAGATGGTGGATTTGAAGATGCGGTGGCGATAGTGGTAGTGGTTGTTATTGTTAGTGCATGTGAGTAGTGGTGGTAGCGCTTCATCTCTGGTTGTGCGTCTGTATGGTTGCTTGGAGGTGGAGGTGGAGGTGGAGGTGGAGGTGAGGAGGTGGCGATGATGAGGTGGCAACAACGTTTGCTTGGTGGTGGTTGAGTGGAGGGGGGTGATGACTAAGAGCGCTTGTGACCATTAATTAGGTAGTTGTGACCAATGCGTAACATAAAAAATAATGTGTGATTCACAATTTTTTTTTATCTCTGTGACTATATCCTTGTACCATTTTTACTGGTACGTGATTGTAACCATAATTTATGTGTGATTGTAACCATGACTTGATTAATTAAATTACAAGTCATTAATTTTTATCAAGGTTACAAATTTATTATTTTTGAAACTGTAAATTAATTTTTTGTAATTATGTAATCTTTCAAACATTTTCTCATTTATTGATTCAAATTCAGATTTTAATCAAGGTCAAAGTCAACAATTAATTTTAGCTATATATTTTATGGATTTCACAATTTTTCAACTACACATTTCATCCATTTATATTAAAATGTACTAAAAATTTAATTTTAATTTCTATCAAATAGGTTCAAAGAGTCCATCATGAGGAAACACATAAAGGGAAAAAATAAAAAATAAGGTGTTTAAGTTTCTAAATTCAAAAATCAGGTTTATAGTTTAAAAATTCAAAAAATCAGGTTTTTTTTTGAAATAATAAATTATTAAATCAATTTATTATTAAATATTTAATTCTAATATAATATAATTAACTTACCCCACCTCCA
>CAIGRF010367269.1:30068-42609 GCA_903798235.1 Fraxinus ornus | reverse complement strand
GTCTCCAATGTTCTCTTTTTGCATCTTTTACTAATTAAACACTTTTATCAATTGTTTCGTTCGAATCCTATTTTCCAATTCAATCGAACTAGTCATGCAACGTAAATGATCCTCATTTTCTTCATGACTTTTAATATACTGATGTAAATTATGCCAATCTTTGAATCCATCATTACCCAGTTGGCCAACTTTGGTGACATTTTTTGGAGTTTTAAACAACTTGTAACAAAAACAGAAGATCTTGTCCTTAGATACTTAATATACTAGCCATCTTTACCAATTGTTTGCCCATTTGGTAGTAATTGCTTGTATTCTCACAATGAAAAATGGGGGGGTCGAGATAGACCTATACAACAAATAGAAATTTTTCGACAGATGTTCCTTGACTGCGAGCTAAGAGACCTAGGTTTTAAAGGCCCCCAATACACATGGCACAATGGACGACTTGATTCCGCTAAAATCTTTGAAAGACTGGATCGCTTCACTGCAAATGAATCTTGGTGTCGAATTTTTGAACAAGCTTCTGTTACTCACGGATCAACGGCATATTCAGATTACCTTCCTTTATGGATCCAGCTGGATGGGGCTATTCAAGCACCTAGAAGACCTAGACCATTCAGATTTAAATCCATGTGGCTGGGTGAAAAAGCATGCTCTGATGTTGTGTTAGAACAATGGCCAGAAACCAGTTCTCAAAATCTGGACAGCATCATGAGAAATATTAACTGCTATAGTAAACAACTTCAGGTCTGGAATCGAACAAAATTCGGCAAGGTGCAAGTGCAGCTTAAAAAGGCCAGATCAAAGCTCGCCAAAATCCAAGAAAACAAACCTGTAGCCATTAATCCCAACGACCTTCGACAATCTGTTGTAGAGGTACAAACCTGGATGGATAGGGAAGAAATTATGTGGAAACAAAGATCCAGAGCTGCTTGGCTTGAGGAAGGAGACCAGAATACACATTATTTCCATGCCAAAGCTTCCCAACGAAATAAACAGAACCAGATCACTAAACTCCTAGATAATCAAGATTGCTGGCAGGAAGGAGAGGACTGCAACCGCCTCATCCTCAAACACTTTTCTGATCTGTTCTCCTCTGCAGGCTCAAAAAATCAAGATGCTATCCTGGAAAAAATGGAATGCAAATTAACTCCAGATTTGAACAATGAGTTGATAAGGTCTTTTACAGCATCTGAAGTCTCCCAAGCCCTAAAGGAGATGCACCTAACAAAAGCTCTTGGCCCAGATGGTAGGCCCCCTATTTTTTTTCAAAAATTTTGGCCTCACATTGGTTCTTCTGTTACTAATGCAGTATTACATGCTTTAAATATTTGTGAATTTTCCCATGTTGTCAATCACACTTTTATTACACTCGTACCTAAGACTAATAATCCACAGAAGGTGAAGGATCTTAGGCCCATAAGCCTTTGTAATGTCCTATATAAACCGATTTCAAAAGTGGTGGCTAATCGGATAAAATCAGTGCTACCTGTAGTAATTTCAGAAACACAGTCAGCTTTTATTAAAGGAAAACTCAGCACTAATAATGTGCTTGTGGCCTACAAAGTGCTCCATTTCTTGAAGAGGAAGAAGAGAGGAAAGAAAGGCTTCATGTATCTTAAGCTTGACATGAGCAAAGCATACAATAGTGTCGAATGGCCTTTCCTAGAAGCGGTTATGCACAAATTGGGCTTCCATGAAAAGATTGTTCAGCTGGTGATGAGATGTGTTACTACCCCCTCGTTTTTGATTTTATCAATGGTTCACCCACTGGTCGTATAATCCCAACAAGGGGTTTGAGGCAAGGAGATCCTATCTCTCCCTATTTATTCCTTCTGTGTACTGAGGGATTGATCTGCCTACTAAATGAAGCGGAAAGGAATAAACACGTGACTGGTATTCAAGTGAGTAAAAATGCTCCATGTTTGAATCATCTCTTCTTTGTAGACAATAGCCTGATATTCTGTGAAGCAAACGAAAGAACTACCTCCAAGCTACAATCTCTCCTAAGTAATTATGAAGATGCCTCAGGCCAACAGTTAAACAGGGATAAAACCTCAATGGTATTCAGTAAAAATGTAAGTCCAGAACAACAGCAGACACTCATGGATCTATGGAATGCTTCTCAAGTGCAGAAATATGAGAAATATCTTGGATTACCACCTATGATTGGCAGATCAAAGAATCATGCTTTCTCTGAAATTAAACGCAAAGTTTGGCAGAAATTGCAAGGATGGAAAAGTGGTATGTTCTCCCAAGGTGGCAGAGAAGTCCTCTTCAAATCAGTGGCTCTATCAATTCTCTCCTATGCTATGAGTTGCTTTAAACTCCCCCAACATTATACACTGAAATAGAAAGGATGATGGCTAGATTTTGGTGGGGCCAAAAGAAGGAGGAGAGGAAGATTCATTGGCAATCCTGGAAAAGTATGTGTAGCTCAAAATCCATGGGGGACATGGGTTTTAAGGAGCTCGAATTTTTCAATATGGCCATGCTTGGTAAATAAGCTTGGAGGCTTCTGCAACGAAAGGACAGTTTGGTTCACAAAATCTACTCGGCTCGTTATTTCTCTGATGGCAATTTTTTAAAGGCTTCTATAGGTGGTAATCCCTCTTATGCTTGGCGTGGAATATGGGAGGTAAAAAACCTATTAATATAGGGCGGATGATGGGTTGTAGGAAACGACAACACCATACACATTCTGGATGATAAATGGATCCCTCAAATGAGAGAGCTCAGCAAGGAGTTGGGGACTGATATCCAACAAAATCTTGGATAGCATCTTGATGGCCTAGTATTTTCATTGATTGATCCTAACTTACGGTGGTGGAACTTGACAAAGCTTAAAATTCTATTCAATCCAAAAATTATTGAAGCTATTTTGAAATTACCCCCAAGCCATTCAGGAGAACAGGATTTTTGGATGTGGGAACATGAAAAGACTGGACAATATTCTGTTAGTAGTGCATATAGGTTCTTTCGAACCTGTCTGACTCCTGATCGTGGAAACACCTCTAATGCTGCTGAGAAAAAGAAATTTTGGGATGCTTTGTGGCAGCTACAGATACCCCAAAAAGTAAAATTTTTTGCTTGGAGAGCTTGTCGAGAGGGTTTACCTTCAAAACAGAATCTGATTCGCAAAAGAATTCCTACTGATTCCCAATGTTGTTTTTGTGATAACCAAGAGGAAGACATTTACCATGCTCTGCTGTATTTCTCTCTATCCACCAAGCCCTTACCAGTCGGTTTCCAGTACTTTAGAACAAGGATTATCAAGGAGGTTTCATGCAGGCCGCTATTGACATAATGATAAAGGACTCAAAGAATGCTCTCTCGAAATTTATGCTTATTACTTGGGCCTTTTGGTTTCGTCGAAATAGGATGGTTCATGAGCAGATTAACCTCCCAGTACAACAAGTAATTGCTATCGCTCTAGCCAAGAAACGTGTTATCGAAGTAGGTCTCCCGCTCCTCTTGTCTCCTGGTGTGCTTCCCCGAAAACACAGATGGTCTGCACCACCCACAAATACTTTAAAAATCAACACTGATGGTGACTATTATTTGATTTAAAGAAGGCTGGACTTGGAATTACATTACGCGACCACAAATGAGAAATAGTTTTGGCTGCAAGTGGTTCTGAAACCTCAATTATGGAACCTGAATATATAGAAGCTATTGCACTACTGAGAGGATTACAGCTATGCCTTAACCTTGGCATTTCTCACTTGATGGTAGAGAGTGATTGCTTATTCCTTGTCAATGAGGTAAATAAATTAGCTCATATTTCTGCATCAATCCGATCCCTGGTAGCAGAAATATAGGAGTTAATGCAACGGTTCCCTCGATGTAGCATCCATCACTGCAGTAGACTTTGTAATCAGGCAGCTCATTGTCTGGCGAGGAATGCTTGGTCTCTTAATGACATGATTCTTTGGTGGCATAGTGTTCCTTCATTCATTGAAAATGTAACTTTCATTGATAAGCACTATTGTACCATTTCTTAAGGCTTTTATGCCTTTATGAATGAAATTTTTAAACATAAAAAAAAATGTCTCTTTGCACAGTCTTTAGGAAACACAATGCCATCAACTCTTTTTGGACCCATTTCAACTAAATAATCCCTCATTCTTTGATCAACATTTTTCCAATTCCCAGGATCATCCAAATTCAAAGAAAAGCAACCCTTTTCTTCCTTAACATCCACTTCATCAACATAGTCAGGTTTCATCATTTCTTCTTCTCTATCATCTCTACTCCATTAACACAATCAGGTCTCATCAGCTTTTCGTCCTTATCATCCACTTCTTTAACACAAGCAGGTAGAATTACTATCTCATCCTCATTTAACTTATTCACAATGTTGCTTTTAAAGTACTCGTCCATATTGCCTGCTTGACTTTGAGTCGACGAAATTTCATTTCATTTCATTTCATTTCCTTTTTTCTTTAGAGCTCCAAATTCATATTAAAGGGGGCATGATGTACAAGTCTATATCTAATGCCCAATGATTAGCCTAAAAAACAATTACACAATATCTCAATCATCTCACAATTAAAGTTTTCAATACAGTTATTACGGAGCCTATGCAATTGATCCTACAAGATATAATAACCATTCATATAAGCCGATCAGGACACAATTATATAAGTCGAAAAGGCTACAAACATTTTCAATATCAAGTTAGGGTATGCTATTGCTTACCTGAGAAGTAGGATTTTGATGAAGATTATGGAATCGCGCCCTTGAGAATTCCACCATCACATCTCACAAGCCTGAAATAAAAATTGAACGTGGAGAACTGAAGTCAAAATTTTGTTAGTGTTTTGATTTTATTTCTCACCTGCAAAATTAGAATTATAGATAGTGTATGAAATTTATAAATTGAATAAATCTTTGATAAATTTCAATTACTTACCTAAGCATTAAAACCTAGTTTGAATGGAGACAATTCCAATTGGCGGAAGCACTACTGTACCAGGCTACCAATAGACGCACACACTGCCGACTAGTCGATAGTCGACCTCAGAGAGCGACTCACAATCGCCGTTTGCGCGGTTAGGGTTCTTTTGAAAAATACACCGCAAGATTTGTGAAAGATTGAAGCCTAAGAAGTAAGAATTGAGGGAAACAAAGGAGAAGAGTAGAGAGATCCGCGTCGCGACGGTTCACGATTGGAGACTTGGAGTTGAAATGACAGGGGAAGATACAGATACAGTGGCCTCGTTGATTTGTTTACCATTAAATAAAAAAATAATTGGGCTAAAATTGAGGCCCTCCGATTTTGGGCAAGAACGAAAAAAAAAGGTTAGGCCAAATAATGAGGCCCCTCTAGTTTTGGGCCTGAGGTGCGGGCCTCATCGCCTCACCTCAAGGCCGGCCCTGATTAATCTCCCAAATAATAATAATAATAATAATAATTTATTGTATTAAAAAAATGTATAACACAAATACCCTTAACAATTTTTTTTACAAAGTGTTAGTGAAGGGCAAAATAATACTTAACTATTTTGGTGCAAAATAGTGCAAAGTTTGGTTCACATTGGAGAGACTTTGCACCAAAATTTTGGGGCAAAATGATGTTTTGGTGTTCACATTGGAGATGGCCTTAGGGTTCAGATTTTACAAAATGAAGAAAATGCTTAAAATAAAAATGTTGCTTCGTTTGATGTAGGTTCGGATTCGAGGTCGAATCCTTTCGAACAGAGAGGGGATGATGTGATCCAGAAAAGGCTTCAAACGAGCAAAGAATCGAAGTGCATTGAGGAGGAGTCAAGATCGAGCTCGAGAAGGAGTCAGGGTTCGAATCAAGACAAATAAGCCACGCAATCAAGTGATCGAGCCACAAGGTTCACCGGAAGTTGACGAGCCAATGGACAAGTTCCATGTTGGGGTCGAGGGCCGAACGAACTCGAAGGCGTCGGAATTGAAGGCCGAAGCAAGGAAGCAAAATGAAGAACCATGTGGCCGCATGGTTCCCCGAGCCAAGCAGCCGCATGGCTAGCACCTGAGAGTTTCATGGGCAAATTAGTTTTTGCCCATGCGGTTACATGGGCCAATTTTCTGGCGAGAATTCTTAATTTTATTTAGTTTCCTAGTTTGATTCAATTACCTTCTTTTAGCATATTTTGGACNATTAGGGTTTCTAGCATTAGTATAAATATGAGATTTATTTCATTGTAAAAGGAAGACTTTTATTATTTTGAGAGAAAAATACAATTTGTGAGTTTTTTCCTCCATATTCTTGGTATCTTAGATTTATAATCTTGAACTTATCAAAAAATTTTGCAGTCCTTTTCGTGGCGTTCCCACTTCACGATTCTAGTTTCGGGTAATCAACGGGTCTGATTTTTGCGCGACGTGATTTCTAGCTTTCTTAGGTTGGTTCCATCTTGTTCGTGGGTTCCCAAGATCAATTCTTGATTGGGCTCAAATCAATTGATATCAAAGCTTGGCTCTAGATTTCAGGTCATCTATCATTTACTTTCCAACAATTTATTTTATTGTTTGAGTAAAAAAATAATAATATCAGTCTTTATTGTCTTGTTTTGCCACTAGATTATATTTAATTGTTTATTGAGTTAGTCCAAAAAAAATACTATTCATCCGTACACTCCGAAAAAAAAGAGGAGACAAAAAAAAGAGGAAGAAAGTCTCTAATTCTCGTGAACGTTTAGAGGCAAAGCAAAACGGAAAGATAAAATTTGAGTCACTTTTGCATCTTTTTCTTGCATTTGAGTCCATTAACTCGGTCCGTGCCAAAACTTTAGTTGATTATTCGAGACTTGTACTTGTGGTGGTGATCGTTGCGAGATTGATTCCTATTTGATTGAGATTGGTTATTTTTCGAGCCATTGAGAAAGGAGGACGAGCAGTAAAAGACAGAGTGGTGAGCTCATTATCGAGTAAAAGTCAATATTGAGTGACACACGAGTGCAAATACGTGAGGTAAATTGTTTCATTCTGTTTATTATTTCTTTTCATTTAAATTCTTATTGTTTACTTAATTGCAAACGGGAAATATGAGTAAAAGTGAGGAGGAAGAGGTACCTAAAGGGTTTTATGCGGAGTTTATGGATAGTATGCAGGCTATACATAGTAGGTTTGATCAATTGGGCTTTGTTAGTTGAACGTATTAGTGGTGATGTAGCTAAGCATGAAACTTTGATTGGGAGTTAGTAGCGAGGGACATCCCAAAAGGTTCCTCATGGGGGTAGAGGAGATAGGCGAGGACTAAATCTTATGGCTGAATTTGATGGGGAAGACGAGGCGGTGAGTGTAGGAAGTGATGATTATTATTTGGAAGCTGATATGAGACGAATGAGGACTAGAGGAGTTAGGTTAGATCGAGGGGTTGATGGAAATTTAGGGAGTATCAAACTAAACATTCCATCTTTTCAAAGTCAGAGTGACCCTGAAGCTTACTTCGAATGGGAAAAGAAGAGGGAATTGGTGTTTTATTGCCATAATTACTCGTAGGAGAAGAAATTGAAGTTAGTGATAGTGAAATTCACTAATTATGCTATAATTTGATGGGATCAGTTGGTGACTAACCGTAGGAGGAATTTGGGTAGGCCAATTGAGACATGGGGATAGTTGAAGTCTTGCATGAGAAAACGATTTTTACTTGAACATTATTATCAGGATCTTCATCATAAATTAAAAACACTTTCTTAGGGGTCTAGGAGTGTGGGTGATTACTATAAAGAGATGGAGGTGGCGATGATTAGAGCGAACGTAGAGGATGATCGGAAGGCCACCATGGCTAGATTTTTTAATGGGTTGAATACGGATATTGATGACATAGTAGAGTTGTAGCACTATGTGGATTTGGAGGACTTGGTGCATGTAGCTATGAAGGTGGAGAGGCAATTCAGACGAAAGGGAGTAGATATGTTTACTACGGAACCCAAATGGAGTGGTGGTGATAGGAATGATCGGGTGGAGACCAGGGGAAAGGTTGAAATACCTAAGGTTAAGGAAGAGGTGAATAAGAATAAACCAATCATTGAAAGTCTAGCTGGTAGATCGAGGGATATGAAATGCTTCAAGTGTCTGGGTTCAGGGCATATCGCTTCACAGTGTCCAAATCGATGGGTGATGATTCTTCGAAAAAATGGAGAGATTGAGTCGGATGATGGAAGTGTGAGTGATAGCATACCTGAGTTGGAGGATGTTAAGGGTGAAACTTGTTTCGAGTATCCAGTTGCAGAGTCCTTAGTAGGGATACGTGCTCTTACTACACAAATGAAGGTGGATGATGAGGGACCGCAATGGGAGAATTTAGTTCACACTAGGTGTCACATTAAAACTAAGGTGTGTAGTTTGATAATAGATGGCAATAGTTGTACAAATGTGGCTAGCACAACCCTTGTAGAAGAGTTAGGGTTACCTCTTATGAGGATCTACAACCTTACAAATTGGAGTAGGTGAATAATTGTGGAGAAGTACAGCTTACCGAGGGCCTTGGTGAATTTCAGCATTGGACGGTACCATGATGAGGTGTTGTGTGATGTGGTTCCAATGCATCCGGGACATTTATTGTTGGGAAGACCATGGCAATATGATAGGAGAGTGAAGCATGAAGGGTTTACAAATCGGTACAACATTGTGATGGGTGGAAAAATAATTACTCTTATGCATTTGACACCACGATAGGTCCAGGAGGACCAACTAAAATTGAAGAGTGGGCGAGAAAATAAGAATAAAGAGTGGAAAAAGGAGAGCAAAAGAGAAAAAAGTATGGTGGCTGAGAGTGAAAAAAAAAAGAGTAGAGCCACATGAGAGAAAAGAGGAAAAAATCAAGAGTGAAAAGAAAATTCCAAAGTGAGCCTCTACGCGAGAAAAGTCAAGTGTGAGAGAGCTTTGGTGAGAGCTAACAGTTCCCTCCTCAATTTCGATAATTCTCTTTTGCAGGAACTCAAGGAAGATGAAGGAGTAAGTGACAGGGAAGGTAAATGCAATCACGCCATGGTAATGTATCGAATCCCTACACCTAGGATAGGTTATAATCTTACATGTATGGAAAAATTCTCAATTTTTTATGAAATGCATTTATTACACCATGAAATTCTAACATGTCACGCGAAGTTCATTGCCTATGATAGGCAATTGGGGTGCATTATGGGTGACTGAGTGAATAGCTATCTTTATTTTAATCATGTTGTCCTTACATGTATTAGATTGGATTTATGACATGTGTTAGGAGTAGGTTTAATGTCTATTATATCCATCCTATGCATCAATTTCACAAGTTCTTTTCATCTACTAACCTCGTTCAATTCAATGACCTTATGTATTGGTGTTAGTAATAGTTTTGGTGAAAGGCAGGTGATTACTATACTATGGAATCGAGTCTTATATGACCTAGGTGATGGTAGTTGGGTGATCATGTGTACGAGGCGAAAATGAGTTCAAATGAGGTCCACGTTACATCCTAGAGGAGATGGACATTCCCATACCATTGGTTCTTTGGGGTAAGTTGGTGATTATCGACATTTTTTGAGGTTGCTAATGTTGCTTCGTTTGATATAGGTTTGAATTCGAGGTCGAATCCTTTCGAAGAGAGAGGGGATGATGTGATCCAGATAAGCTTTCAAATGAGCAAAGAATCGAAGTGCATTGAGGAAGAGTCAGGGTTCGAATCAAGGCAAAAAAGCCACACAATTAAGTGATTGAGCCACAAGATTTATCGGGACGAAGTTGACGAGCTAATGGACAAGTTCTATGTTGGGATCGAGGGCTGGAACGAGCTTGAAGGCGTCGAAATCGAAGGCCGAAGCAAGAGAGTAAGCCATGCGGCCGCATGGCTAGCACCAAAGAGTTTCATGGGCAAATTGGTTTTTGCCCATGCGCTTGCAAGGGAAATAACAATGGAATTTTCAATTTTATTTAGTTTCCTAGTTTGATTCAATTACCTTCTTTTAGCATATTTTGGGCTCAATTTCTTAGCAAATAGGGTTTCCTTAGTTTTCATATAAATACTTTGCATTATTTCATTGTAAAAAAAAAAACTTTGGACATTATTATGAGATTTATTCAACTTTGGTGAGATTTGTTCCTCCAATTTTCTTGGTGGTTTAAAGATCTAATTGAACTTATCAAAAGGAAATTGCAGTCCTTTTGTGGCATTCCCACTTCACGGTTCTTGTTCCAGATAATCAACGGGTCGAATTTCTTATGCGTAATCTCGATTCTTGATACGGGTCGAACAACTGGTCGAGTTGATCTTTACCCGATATGATTTCTAGCTTTCTTAGGTTGGTTCCATCTTGTTCGTGGGTTCCTAAGATTAATTCTTGGCTGGGATCACATCAGGTAGGGGTAGGGATAATGGGGTTAGTTAGGAAGATGAAGATTTCCATTTTTTTAAAATATGTTTTAGTTTATTTTAATTAAGACTCGTTTGCACTTTTTAAAAAGATTAGGATTCTGACTATAAATTTTTTTTATTTATTTAAAGGGAGGGTAAATTCATTACTACAAGACTGTAATATAGAAAATGGACGATTTTGCGCAACATTTGATCAATTTGAGGGCCCATATCTCAAAATTTAAATAATAGGAACGATTTTCGCAAAATGGGCCAATGATAGATACATTTTGTGCCAGTTATCCCTTCGAGTAGGCTTATGCCGATGGTACGATGACCACTAAATCCTCTATGACAATACTTATTGTCTTTTCTACAACAAGCATTATAGGGATTCTGATGGCCTTTGGACAAATCTCGTGTTACTGCCATTCCTTTCGACGGGGGATTGCTTGGAGTCTCTTATTCAAATTGGACTTAGGTGTGCAATAATGAAGATAGACCCTAACCCCTTGGCTTATATTTGTTTAAGTTGGATAAAAAAAACCTTGTATGAAAGTTTACTGTGAATTTTCTCTGTGGAACTAATATGCCATCCCTAAGTATAATCTGACACCTGGCTTAGGAAATAGATTAATAATGAGTTCAAACCCAGCTTATAAAGCTTGGGGACCTAGCAACTTCTTCCAGGGTTGCTTTGTGGCTCCATGATAGCGTAGGGTTTGGGGTTAATTTCACAAACGAACATTGAATTTACATCAAAATTACAAAACGATCACCAACTTTCTGTCAATCTGCCTAAGTTAGGGGCGATTCATGGGTGGGTTGCCTGGAGGGCAGCGAGGACTTCAAGGTGGTGTGTTGGTTCGGTGGTTTTGGTGGTTGAAAAGTGGTGGAATTTCGTCCCAAAGTGGCAGCTGGCAGTTTTGTGCTGTACGAGTAGCCCACTTTGGGATGAAATTCTAGCCAAATCCACCGGAGTTAGGGGCGATGCTTGGGTGGATTATGTAGAGGGCAGTGAGGGATTCAAGGTGGTGTGTTGGTCCGGTGGTTTTGGTGGCCGGAAAGTTTTTGAATTTCGTCCCAAAGTGGAAGCTGAAAATGGTTTTAGGAGAGGGTTTTTGATGATGGTTGCACTTGACGTCCTCAAGGTTATATGTTCACGTGTTTTAGTCCTTTAAGTTTGAATTAAAATCATAACGGTCTTTCAGTGAACGTTTGTGAAAGAGATTTAAATTTCAGTGACCGTTTGTGCAAGTTTTAAAATTTAGTGACCATTTTATAATTTTGACGTAAATTCAGTGACCGTTTGTGAAATTAACCCGTAGGCTTTGCATTGAAAAGTTCGTCCTATTAAGTATTGATTTGTAAACCCATATAGTATAATTTTGCTTTAACAAAATGATAATTTTATAATATTATCTATTTTTATTTATTTAATGTTAGTGTAGTTCTGCTACGCCTGTTTGAGCCCCATTTTTTGGCTAAGAATGCATTTTGAAATAGAAAATTGATGAATAATGTATGGTTAAAAAATAAGATTTTTTTATTATTTTTAAGTTTACGTGTAATATTATTTTATTGAAAAATATATGGTTGAAAAAAAGAGAAAAAAACATATTTTTTTTATAAAATTAAAGAAATAAAAGAGAATAAATAGAGAGTCAAAACTTAAGTGTATATTTTGTTGATAATCAAGACCTGTATTTATAGGATTTAAAACAAGTGACAATTGGAATGAAATAGACTTTCGAAACTAGATAAAATTTATCTATGCATAATGATGAGATTACATAATCATCAATATTTATCTTATAGTTTTGCAACACCCCCATTTGATGATTATTTGCACAATAACTGTCTCATTGAAACATTTTATAGCAAAAATCCGATGGAACAAATACCAACAAATGAAAAAAGAATACTAATAATTTGGATTAATAAAATAATGTCTTATTAAAACCTTGTCAAGAAAAATCAGTGGGACAAATTTTGATCGAAGGAAAAAGAGTACAGTTACTCTCGATTTCAGCAAGTGGAAATTCTTGTATCAAGCGATTCATCTCTTGTTTGTCAATGTCTTCAATATTTCAATTTCTGGTAAAGCATGTCTCATGTTGTTTGTATAGTTTTCAAATAATATCGTCTGTATACGAGATATTTATCAATATTTGATGACTGTAGTAACATGATAATTAGGAAAATTGTTTTTGTTGATCTCTTCGGGAGTCC
>CAIGRF010367269.1:18313-28922 GCA_903798235.1 Fraxinus ornus | reverse complement strand
TGGTCATCTCAATGCCAAAATACTTTTGAAAGGTTGAAGAAGTCTATGTGGACGAACCCCATGTTAGCCTTACCGAATATGACTAAACATTTCGAAGTACATATCGATGCCTCAAACTTTGCACTCGGTGGAGTCTTTATGCAAGAAGGACATCCGGTAGCGTATGAGAGCCGGAAGCTGAACCGGCAGAACGTCGTTACTCGGCACACGAAAAGGAGTTGTTGGCGGTAGTTCATTGCCTTCGGGGATAGCGTCACTATCTGCTTGGGTCTCCATTTATTGTGAAGACAGATAATACTACAGTGAGTCACTTCATGTCCCAACCAAAGTTATCAAGCAAACAAGGTCGCTGGCAGTAACTTCTTTCAGAGTTCAATTTCATGCTAGAGTATCGTCCTGGATCTAGCAATCATGTTGCCAAAGCTCTCAGTCGTCGGGCCAACTTGGCCACCATTTACTCTATGGCTACTCTTTCAGGTAGCACAGTTACTACAAACACAAGGGATCAAATTCGAGCACTTTTGGAGAAGGGCCCAGCTACTCAATATTTGGTCGACCTCATCAAGCAGGGCAAGACTAGTCAATTCTGGCTCGATGAGGGCCTAGTAAAGACTAAAGGAGATCACCTCTATGTTCCTAAAGGTGGAGATTTGAGGATGTTTTTAATCACGGAATGCCACGACACAATTTGGGCAAGGCATCCTAGAGAGGAACACACTTTTGCGCTACTGCAGCGTGCGTACTACTGGCCTCAAATGCGGGATGACGTTGCAACTTATGTAAAAGCTTATCTTGTTTGTCAGCAAGATAAGTCAGATCATCAGAAAAAGACAGACTTGCGGAGCTCCTTTCTGTCCCAACTAGACCATTTGAGAGTGTATCGATGGACTACATTACTGGTTTGCCAAAGGTTGGAGATTGTAGCACCATCATCGTCGTGGTAGACCGTCTATCCAAATATGCAACTTTCATCGCAGCACCCAAGTATGTATCAGCCAAAGAGACAACTCAACTCTTCTTCAAACATATTGTCAAATACTGGGGACTATCTAAGGACATCATCATTGATCGGGATCCTAGATTCATCGGCATATTTTGGACCGAGTTGTTCTAACTTCTTGGTTCAACTTTGAGTATGAGCTCTAGCTTTCACCTACAATCTGACGGACAGACAGAGTGTTTCAACTCTATGCTGGAAGAATATCTTCGGCACTTTATCTCTACTTTGCAGAAAAATTGGGTGAAACTTTTGGATGTGGCTCAGATGTGTTTCAATACCCAAAATGGCTCTTTCGCTAATAAGAGTTCTTTTGAGATTGCTACTGGCTAGTAACCATTACTCTTTCATACTGTGGACATAGATCAAAGTACCAAGTCCCCTCAAGCAAAAAGCTTCTCTCAAGAGTGAAAATGAAACATTGAAATTGCTCAGAGTTATCTTGAGAAAGCTCAGAAACGGTATAAGAAGGCTGCAGATCTAAAGCGCATTTCATTGAATTTAATGTTGGAGATTTGGTAATGGTGGAACTCCCTGACAGAAACTGTTATAAACCGACAAGAGGGAAATATTCAAGATTGGTGCCGAAATATATTAGACCATTACCCATCGTGAAGAGGATTGGCAAAGTCGCATACAGAGTTGTACTCCCTTCATGGTGCAAAATTCACAAGGTCCTTCATGTGGCGTCCTAAAGTCATACTTTGCCAACAAGGATGATGCATCCAGAAATGAACCAAAACGACCTGTGTTTGAACTGAAAAGAGCTGGAAAGAAGGTTGTTGAAGAGATTCTTGACCATTGAACTACTCGAGCTTCTAGAAAACATCATCTAGAGTACTTGGTCAAATGAAAAGGATGCAGCAGCGAGGAGAATACTTGGGAAAGTGAAAAAGACCTTGAAACCTTGAAACCATCAATTGAAGCATATCATTCATTGATGGCTCCGAGGACGTCGACAAAACAAAGGGGGGAGAATGTCAAGAACTGCAGCTTTACTTAAGCCTCGTGCCCAACTTCGATCGTACATTGTAAATATTTTATTTCAATTGTAAAATAATTAGAAATTAGAAAATATTAGTATGATTCTAGAGACTTTAAACGTCTATTCCCGTCACTTGAGTTTTTGTTCAGAATGCTATAATAGGGGATATTAGTCTTTCAAACATTTTCAAACTTTCTAGTGTTCGCCTCTTCTCTAGCCATTGTAATTTCATGCTTTCATCTATTGTTATATTCAGCTTTCAAGTAAAAAATGGTCAAGTTAATTTCAATGCATTTCAATTTCATATTGTAAGTTTTCTTTAAATTGTGATCAAATTTACTTTCGTTCCAACACGATCGAGAAAAGACGGAAGGTAGTCTAGCGGAGCAGACTTCTGCCGCACGGTGTCCCTTTCTGTGCTAAGAAGAAAGGTAACCCGTGAAACAAAGGCACGTTCATTCACACGTTTTATCGGATTCAAAAATTTATCAACTTTTACTACACATTTAAATAAATTTTTGAAAATCCACTAAAAATATGATGATTTTTTTTTTAACTAAAACAAACAGAGCCCTTGTTTAGGTCCATTAAAATCAAATTTTGGAAAAAAACGAAATTCGGAATAATGATTTTTTGAAGAACACGTTGTTAAGAAAAAAAGAATCGTCTTAGGTTAGTTTGTAAAATTTTTAATTAGAGAACGTGATTAAAAGGATAAAAGAGAAAAATACATGTTTTAAAAGTGAATTCCTAACAACACTCAACATATTAAAGTCTTTTTTTTTATTTTTCTTTTTTCTATTTTTATAAGCTCCTAACCATTTATGTATCCGACGGTTTACATTTTATATCCATACATACAAGTAAGGTTGGACAAAAATCGACCGAAACAAATCGAACCGACCAGATTGGGTCAATTTTTTTTCATTTTTTTAGTGGGTTCGGGTTATGACTTTAACTGGTGGATCAGGTTATGGGTTACCCACCTAACCCGAACAGTTAATTAAAAAAAATCCATTTATCAACCCCACTTCAACTAAACCTAAATGCCCAGGCAGCCGTCTTCTCTGAGTTCTGTCTTACCTCAAATCAAAATCTCAGCCGTCTTCTCTCTTTCATCTCTTCATTTTTCGTATTTTGGAGGCCACGAGGAGGGGATGAAAGCCTTGAGGACTCTCAAGAATCATGATTTTGGCCGCCATGGTCGAATGCTGGCTGCTGCTGATTTTTAGTTAGGCGGCAATGGAAATCCCACTGATGTCGCGTATGTATTATAATAATCTTATGCATTTTTTATATGTTCCATGTAAGTATTCTTATTTATGGTATAATGTTATTGCCGGTTTTTTCAGAATTTGGTGCATTTGTATTCTTTTACTTTATGATTGATTTAGTACTTAATATATGTTTTGCGGCAGGATGATGTGAGTTTTCATGATCAAATTACTTATCGGATTGTGGGAATGCAGAAGGTCAATATGGATTAAGAAATGAATAATTTTTGTTTACCTTTATTCATAATTAATTGTTCACGTAGTCATAATAAAAAAAAAAAGTATTTTCTAAATTAAACATGACTTAATACTTGGTGCCAATCTTGTTATACTATTTTAATGAAATGTGTAATCGCTTTTGTTTAATTATTTTGATGAATATTTAGTGGATTGTACTATTTTAATTTTCAAGTTTATTGACATTGGATGACTATATTAATGTTACTTTAAATCAAAAAATTGGATGATTTTAATATTTGTGTGACAAGTTGTCCCGAATTGATCAACCCAACCCAACTCGACCGACATAATTGGATTGGATTTCAACATTTACATGGGTTGGGTTGGATTTCGAACAAACTGATAATATTGCGTTGGGTTGGGTTGGGTTGGGTTTGAGTTGGGGCAAAAATCGACCCAACCTAACCCAACCCACGCCCATCCCTAGAGACAAAACATTGGTCAAGAAAAAAAAGAGTTCAACGCGTATTTACTCCTTATAATAATATCACTTGAATAATGCTTCAAGCATATTAAATCCTTCAGGGATAACATTAATAGTCATGCTAGACGAGTTGACTATCACGTATTTCAAATTTCATGCATCGTCAAGATAGCATGATATGGACTCGTGATTTTATCCACCACGATCTCTGTGAAATTCACTATGTTGAGAGTCGTGCATTACATATTACGACTTTATTTTTCCCATTTCCTTTTTGTATAAGTATATACCTTTAGATTTTCAAATTGCAAATCCAAAAACTTCAAGTTTTTCTAGTAAATTCAATTTAGAATTGCGTCCATTTTATTTGGTCAATCATTACTTCGATTGATATATTTTGATATATTTATTTCGATTCTTCGCTATATGATGTAGTACATCATGTTCAAAAGTGTTGTCGACAACTTTTTCTTTTTCGATTCTATTCTTTTTTATAATGATACAAGCTATAGATATCTCAATTTTCAATTATTTCAGGTTCCTTATAAATATCTACTGGGTTTTAAAACTTGTTATGTCTAAATACTCATCAAAAGTATATGCCTCCTTAATATGATAGTCTTTGCTAATTGCTTTATTTTCGTCTAGAACTTTTTATATTAGAATAAAATATAATCATGTTTTAGGCATGCCATCAAATATCATATTAACTAATTGTCTTCTAGGACGTTAATTCGAGTTGGAGCATTTAAAATTGATGTATGAGATATTAATGATCTTTTTGGTCAATAAATGCATCTAAATGAATTATCTTTCGAACTTCTAGTTCGAATGATCTTTTGCGAGGATTTAGATGATGATACATTTGTACATTATTTATAGTTTCTTATTTTTTCCCCTAATACTGAGAGAATTGGTCCAATTAAAAGTGGCAATCAACAAATTGCGTTATTAAATATCACCCATTTGATATAAGGGTTCAAACTACGCATTTCTTATCAGCATTCTTTATTTTTCATCTTAGTGCGGTGTGGTGGATTAATTGTATATATATTGCACTATCAAATAATTAGATAAAGAAATCGGCTCTAACCATAAGCCAATAATAATAGGGAGAACATGATGTTGGCATGATGCATAATAACATTCCAAAAACAGAAAACATGGAGTATTTTGTTCTCAATTAAATTAATTGGAGGCGTTTAACATGCAATATTATTAAACTATTTATCGAATTTCAACTAACACTTATTAAAATGTTGAGATTTATGTCCACTAGCATTAACAAGATACATTATTAATTATATTATCTGAACATTATGCTCATAATTTGAGCAATAATTTACAAATTTTACGTTGCGAACACCATGCAATCATCTATTATATGCATCAAATCTATTAGATACAAATAATATCTAAATAATCAAATTGGAGAATGATGGACCACATTTATCACCCTAATTAATTTTGAGAAATATAGGGGATTCGATTCTTATTTTAGCTAGTGATGATCAATTTTTAATAATAAAAAAATTCATTGAATTGAAAAATCTTTAGGTTCTTCGTTCAATGTCCCTTTGAATTTTTAATTTTGTATCATTATTGATCCAGTGATGGTGCAACCAGTCATGCCAAACAATAATACATTCAATAATCGAACTTGTGGTTCAATATAATATTTGTTTCAATTGTACACACATTTTAGAAACTTAGAATGTTTCTCTTTAATTTGGTAGAGAATCAATCACTATCAATAGTAAAAAATTTATTCTCCCACATAATATAGTATTGACTCTTCTATAGTAGCAAAATAAATTTTTTTCTTGAATATTGCTATATACTTGATTATGATTACTCACAAGTAATAGAACAATATTTTTTAGGAATATTGACATTTAATTAATCATAATATTCTTCTAAAGTATTAATATATATAAATTTGTGTGTCTTCATGAATACAATACGATATTCTTCAAGAATACTAATATGCATAATGTTTACTTCTTTTGGAGCAACATATAATTCTTTCTAAAATATTTATATAAGGTGAGCCGTGTTTTTTCTATACATCAACACCTTATTTGTTTAGTACAAATATAATTTCTAGTTGTACTTCTTCAGGTGTACAAATTAAATCAAAATATTTAACTAATCCAAAACTTCACAAATATAATATATAATATGATTAGAAATTTTTTTAAAAAATATACTTACTTGAATTTGAAAATGTTAAATAACCTTGAATAGATAACATTTAAAATTGTAGTAATTAAAAATTTGCTTCATGTAACTATTTTTTACAAATGAATTGCTGGATTTTGATGAGAACCGTTGGATTTGAAACAAAATGAGTTGTGAACATCTTGTCCAAATTTCATTACGATCAGACTATGACACGCATAAATATCAACATTTTTATCACAATAGTGCATGCTGTCTAGATTCTACGAATTTCTGCACTATTGATTTTGAAATAATACAATTCTTCCATAGCATATAGAGTCACTATAGGGTCAACGAACTTGGGATTCGAGATCTATATAATGAATGTGTAGTACATGCTCAAAGGGAGTGCTAGTAATTTTTCTTTTATCTAATTCTGGCCAGATATAAAAAAATGCAAATATAATCTATTTTAGCAAATATAATCTATTTTATTTTGTTGTATCGTCCTAATATCATATCCATTGCGGTGAATATCTTAAAATTAAGTAAATTTCTTTTGAATTTGCTAGAACAAAGCGCATTTTAATATATAATTTTGTATTATCTGATAAAATAATAGAAGCTCTTCTAGTGCTTTTAATGATATTTGATGCACCAAATATCGTTATTAACATTATTTCTTGCACTATCAACTAAACAAATATCTTGACAATTCATCTCGAATTTTGCGATATTTGTCATTTGAGTAATTTCACAGTAAAATAAAGTACAATTAATTTCGAAAAATATCATTACATATTATATAATCATATAATAATCAATTAAGTGTTCAAACTAATCAATGTCAACATGACACTAATCGGACATTTTCCTTCAAGGATAAATATTAATTAAAAATGATATATTTTTCGAAATATGTGCTACTCCAAGAGCACATGTATTTAATTATCACTTCTTAAAAGCATTATGTCAACATTCTTCTGTAATATAATTCATGCTCTTCAAGAGCAATCGCATATTATTGTAATAAATTATAAAGGTTTACTCTTTAGAAGTAAAAACATAATTTACGTTATATCGTATTTAATTATGCTCTTTTGGAGTGAGTAAAATTAAACCAGAACATCAATGTACAAATACATATGTAGAAGTATGGACACAAAGAAATTGAGTAATTTAATTCGTGATTTTACATAGAAATTAGTCAATATTCTTCTGGAATATTGAAATCGAAGCGTCGTGCTCTTCAAGAACAATAACATATTATTGTTTGTAACAATAAATTATTTAAGAATTTACTCTTCTAGAGTGAGTAATATTCTTCTAAAATATTAATTATAACATTGTGCTACTTTAGAAGTAACAACAAACTAATTATTTAAAAATATTAATTCTTCGGGAACCATGTATTATTTGCAGGGATGTGCTTCTTCCAGAACAACAACAAGATGTATTATTAAAAAAAATATTTAATCAGGTTAAAGACACGAAGAGTATTTAATAATCATCATAAACGTATATCATGTACAAACACGAAGAAAATATTAAAGTAGAATAGATTAATTGGCTTGAGTTCGTTAACGTGAATTGAATTGAAAAATAGATAAATTAATGTGGAATTTACTAGAACCTATTCAAACTCAAAAAGCTGCATCAATGATTCAATAAGCATGCCAACAGGGGCGGACCTAGCACCTGGCCAACCCCTGCGGATGCTCGTGCCGGCTCCAATGGGAGCTTGAAGTGCCGTCGGGAAGAAGTGAAGAAGGCAGCTGGTGCTGGGTGAATTTTTTTTTCCTTTGTTATTATGTTTCAATTCAGTGTTTGCCGGCCTTTTTTTCAAACAAACAAAACCAAATCTACGATTCCAAACAAATCCCCAATTCCAAAATTGAAACCCAACAAACCGTAGGATTAAACAAATAACAAATTACCAAATCAAAGCCAGAAATGTAGGGTTTTCAAAAATGAAACAAACAGAAAAATCGAAGAGGCTGGGGTCTTGAATCTTAAAAACAAATAACCAAAAAATTGAATGGTGAAATGTAATGTCAAATTGAAGAGTCTAGGGTTTTAAAACTAAAACTTACAAGTTGGGAATTACGAAGCTTAGTCTCGGTATTGGATAGCGTGCCGAAACTGAGTCGCAGTAGATTCAAATTGAGAGAATTCGAAGAAAAGAGAAAAACACCAAATCGATTGAATAGCTGAAGACGAATCTCTGGAAATCTTTCTCTCCTCTCTCTGTCTCTGTACATACTACATAAGTCTTTATTTTTTTTATTTTTTGTCTGAATTTATTTTTGGGCTTTAGTCTTACTATGGGGCTTGGATTTATGTGGGGTTAATTTTCATTTTTTACTAGTTTCCATTTCTACCCTTTGGTTCTGTTCATTTGTTCAAACAGATCCTTCAACGAATATGTTGAAATTATTTGGGCAATGTCATTTATGTTTCTTAGAACGACAAAAAAATGTTGGCCAATGAAAAAATGGTAGACTTCTGGACATAAATGTGGATGGTGTTGAATATGATGATAATCTCATAAAATGACCATTGTTAAATCATTTTTCAAAAAATTATTTTCAGACGAGTATCTATTTTAGACTTTGATCAAGGTTGTTAAATAATAGAGAAGCATGTCATGAATCAATCAACTAGAAGTGACTTGTAAAATATAGATCTTATCTGCCTCTTGTGTTTTTGAGTAACCAAAATTGACAATAAAAACAAAAGTTTTGACAAATTGAAACCCAACAAACCTAACTACTGAGCTCCTAACTTGCATTTCGTGTTTAAATCCAAGAGATTCTTTTGTAGCTTTTGATAAGGATAAATTGCTATGTCTTGCTCTGTTGTTTCCTTTGGACATCAATAATGAAGAGTTTTTATTGCTTCAACCTCAACTTGACGAGTTTCTTATGTTTGTGAGAATATGAATGAAGCCTTCTTTAATCTCAATAGCATTTCTCGTGTGGTTCAGAAGTTGGTTAAAACAAAGAAGCTCTTATTATTTTCCATTGGTTTATAGGCTGATCACCTTAGTTTTGATATTACATGTGGCAACTGCAAGTNGCTGGTTGAATGACAATTTTGTGGTGTACTTGGATAAAGAGATTTTGGGATAAATTGAATATGTAGCAATATTGCAACGTTTTCAAAGCATGAGATCTTGTAGAATGCTGGTGTCTAAAATCACAGTAACAGAGTAGGTTGTATTGTGTATTTCTTTATTATTTTTGGTTGTATTGAATTACGTTTTTATATATATATAATTTTTACATTTCAGTGTGTTTACATATATATTGAGTAATTTTTAACATTATTTAATTAAATATTAATAAACGATCACGTTTTTACGATCGCTGATTGTCGACGTTGACTGGTCAACGTCCGTCTGGGCTGAACTTCAATGTTGGATCCACCACTGCATGCCAACCAAAATCCATGAGTTCTAAAAAAATAAAAACTTACAAAGCAAACCTTGCATCAATCACTGGATACAATTCTTTTTCCATTGATTCGTTATTACATAGATACATTCAATAATTTATAGAATTAAACTAATTGTACATTTATTTTGTACAACTAGTTTGACATCCCATTAGTTGTCAAAATCTAGGCCATTAATTTGAATAGGTGTTGAACAAATCAATGGCAATGATAACAAAATTGTTGGAACGAATGTAAATGTAGCAAAATTGTAATTTATAACTTACAAAAAACAAAAGTCAACGCAATTTACTAGGAGATAGAAAAATCTAAATTACCATGAAAAGAAGATGAAGAACCAGGGAATCGCATAGAATCAAGAGGTTGCCCAATGATAAGGAATTTTGAAGAAACTGCAATGTGAATCTTGTTTTTTTTTTTTTTACTTTCTTTTTTTCAAATAATCCACCGGGGCTTAATGTTTGGATGCTGAGACTTTAAAGAAGTTGGACTTTTTGTTTTTGTGGCGAAAAAACTGGTTATGATAATCTCTGTGATGTGCGAAGTACGGGAGCACCAACTGCTCATTACAGCCATCATCAAACCTCAATTTTCTCAAATAATATATACCAAGATTTTATGCATCTGTGTGCATAAGAAAGTGTGTGTTGTATCTCAGCGTATGCTTTTCGATTATGAGGGTGGGGAGAGATAGTGAGTGGCAAAGATGTCAACGGCGAGGAGTGAGAAAGTAGTCGGTGGGCTGGAAGGCTACTTTAGTTGTTTCGTTCTGATAATCAAGACCCGTATTTATAGGTTTTAAAATGAGAGTTGTAATTAAAATGAAATATACTCTCCAAACTAGATAAGACTTATCTGTGCATAACGATGGACTACATAATCATCAATATTTATCTTATAATTTTACAACAATTTTGAAAATATTAGGGATCAAACACGGGCTTAAATATTGAGCTTGTGGATTAAAGTTTCAATAATCACTTGATATAATATATGCTTGCATTAAGAAAAAAACATAGTGTGAGACAACTAATATTTTGATGCTAAATAAAATTATGGCTTATTGGCGC
>CAIGRF010367260.1:29865-40079 GCA_903798235.1 Fraxinus ornus | reverse complement strand
GCGTCTTATGAGTTTGGGCGACAACGCCTTCTTGTTTCTGGGCTTCCGTTAGGCTCTCATGTTGGACATTCGTACTGGGCTTTGCTTGTTGGGCCTTTAGTCTTGGGCTGCATTTTTAGTGTGTCAACAGGTGGATTTTTATTTTCCAATTAACATGGAATTAAAATTCCTTTCCACATTTGTCTATCAAATGGACCCTTAGAATAATTGCTTTCTAAATATTGTTATTGAAAATTAGTCTATAAAATAATAAAACCCTTACAACGCGTCTCTCCATTTTCCCACTTTTGGTCAGAATTTATTTAATTAATTCACGGTATCTGCCTAAAAAAATAAAATATCAACATTATTCACCATGTAACAAAGAAAAGGATTAGACGATGTGACAACTATAATTATTTAACAATGCTACATGTACAACACATGTGTTACAACATTGGGTTACAATCACTCACAAGGGGGGTGGGTCCCACGATTAAAATAATAGTGGGGCCCACCTCCCTTGTGAGAGGTTGTACCCAAATATTGTAACCAAACATTGTACAATGAGCATTATTCATAATTATTATTTTAGTGTATATACTTTTGTTTGCCATTCTTATCCACTCATAATGATGACATGTTTAGTGCAAACGATAAAATAATAATGTACAATATCAATAAAAAAATTAAGGCTGCGTTTGATTGTCAATATTTTTTTTATGAAAAAAATGTGTTTTTTCACCTAATTTTCTACTTTTGTGCCATTTGATTTACAATTTTTTTCACGAAAAATATTTTTCCAATATGGTCACGTGACCATATTTTTCTTAAAACAATGAAAATATTTTCTTTAGGAAGAGATTGTTTTTATTTTTCAGGTAATTCACTATCTCTTTCTCTCTCTCATCTATCACCTTTATCTCATCTACCCAACAATAAAAAATAGATAAGTATAATATTTTTTAGATTGAAAACCAAATCAATCAAACACATTTAATTAATAATTTCCATACAAATAATTTTCAAACAATTGAATTATCCAGAACTTATTTTCTTTCCATACAAATTCCATCGCAATCAAACGTACCATAAATAATTTTATTGCTTCATAATAACATGAACTAGCATTTTATTATTATACATTGAGTTTGACTTAAATAAATATTACAAATAATTTTATCATTTTTTAATCTTATCTCGTCGTATTTCTTTAAGTAGAGGAAAATTTAAACGATAAGAATGGCTGAATCTTCAAACCTTGTTGACATGCAAACTTTTGTATTTTTTTTTTTTATTATGTAAACATTATTGATGCCAAATTAAAAATTTCTTATGGATGTATAATTACTCTTTTTAGCAAGCTTTGACCAAAAAAAGTTGGAAAAAACATAGAATATACTTTAAGCGATGCTGGGTTTTTAATCATTTCCTTATGCTTAAACAAATAAATTTGATTAAAAATCTAACAACTATTTTAATTACACATCATCATCCAAATTAACTAATCTATGGATTCTTATCCAAATTATTTCCTAAGCGACTTGTGTGTTTTCCTTAGGAATGGCAAAAAAATCTGCCTCTTTTCGAATGGAGGAAAAAAACCCGTCCCGATGGGTTGACAGGGCGAGGGTGCCCCGTCCCGTGAAGAATAAAAAATAATAATTAACGACAAATTAAAAAAAATTAGTTAACTGGAATTTTTTGATAAAAAAAATAAACGGGGTAAGCCCGTGCCCCGCCCTGTCTAAGGTGGGGTGGGGGGGTGGGGCCCCCGCTGCCATATCTAGTTTTCCTTCCATTTCTTCTCTATTCTCCCGTATTAATAGCAATGTTTTAAAACTGATTTGGGTACTAATCCAGAAAAAAAGTACAGATCAGGGTAAAATTGTTGAACTCGTGGTTAAAAATTAAATAACACAATAAATAAGTTTTCTTCCTTTTTATTATTATTTTTAAAAAAAAAAAAAATCAATTCAAATGAATGAACACAACCCCTAGTTTTTACCGATTTTAAATTTTATGGCATTCTATCAAACTAGTCATAAGTTTTTTGATCGAATCGCCCGATCAAATTACTATTAACAATTGGACAACAATGGCATGTCACTAGACCCATTATTAAGATTTTTTTAGTTGAATCGGCCAATTTAACTCTTATGAAACATTGGATACATCACCACAAGCACATAATTGATGAGAGTGGAACTATGTGCATTATCAACTCTAAACTACTTAACAAAATAGTGAAAAGCAAATTGATAAATACAAAAGTCCAACTCAACACACAAACCTCACCCCCATAAAACTTGATTTAAATTTGCAATTTGCATTATCCTGGCAATATTATTTTATTCATCAAGGCTTGTTTCTTTGGTTTTTCCATTTTTGTCTAGTTAGTTGAATGCCAAGGGGGTTATGGCAGGGGCGGACCCAGCTTTGAAGTTCAGCCCTGACGATCGTTGATCGGTCAACGTCGATAATCAGCGATCGTAAGAGTGATGTCGTTTATTAATATTTAAAATTTAACATATATCATTATGTTAACAATAATATCAAACTAAGCAAGTGCCATAATGGTAAGGATTTCAATAATATTTAAGGATGGTCACGGGATCGACTCATTTTGGTAAAAATTGGAGAACTAAAAATAGATGAATTGCAAGCTAGGGAATCGAATTAGAGACATCTCATAAGAATTACAAGCTTTAACCAACTCAACTGAAGGAGGCGTTTGAAATGAAATGAAATAATAGTTATATGAGCTAAAACATTTATCTATTGTCAAAAAAAAAAAAAAAATTCTTAGTGGATTCAGCAGGGGCGGCCGTGGGTGCTGTGCTGGGTCCGCCCCTTATTATGGTGGGGCCTATGCATGGTAAACAATAGGCTTGTGGAGACTGAAGAATCAATATAAGAGTTTGCACTTCTTCTTTGTGGAGGGGATAGATGAGAGCAAAAACCCATAAAATCCAACAATGCATGACGATATTTGATACATATATTTGTTGGAATTGAGAAACAACTTCGGAATATCCAAGAATCTTTTCCTAGTGAGTTCCTCTGCCTCTTGTCTGCTTTCCGTTTATTACTATGATTTCTGTTTCATGTCTGGAAATATTTTTACCGGTCTTGCCTATGCTCAAAATTTGTTCTTTCTAATGTAAAATATAAGAATCTTGATGACTGGATTCTGATATGTGTAGGATCCAGCTTAATGGCCAATTTATCCAAATTAGTTATTTGCTTCAATTCACTAAAGATTATGAACTGAAATAATGTTTTAGTTTCTTGTACAGACCGGCCTTTGACAGTGTACAACTTTCATACTAGATTGTACTTTGATATAGATTTTGATGTCACTATTTTTTGGGTCCTCCATATGATGCCTTTATGGATTTTGATTACACGGATGAGCTATTGTTAGGAGGGTGTTGGTCAGATGGATCTGAGTTTTCACATTTCTATGCTTCCACTCCCAGTGGTCCGTTCGACCCTTCGTTCGTATGGCCTAATGTGGAAGAGAGGCAAAGATCAACTTTTCCTGACAACCTGTCCGTTAGTCAATCCCGAGGAACAAAACAGTCTGTAAAATCTCATTCCCTTGTTGGGGATACTTCTAATGATGGAGGTTCTTTAGGTCAATCAGATCGTTTTTCAGTTGAACGTTCCGAGCTGAGCAAAAGGAGGATTGGACAAAGCGCCTCAATATCGGCAATAGACCGTTTGGTTTGGGCAATTGGGTACATAAAAGATTACTCGAGAGATAAGGATATACTTATTCAAGTATGGGTGCCGGTTAACAAAGGTGGCCGGAGAGTGTTGACGACAAATGATCAACCTTTCTCTCTTGACCTTAATTGCCCAAGGCTTGTCCATTATAGGGAAATTTCTGTGAGTTACCATTTCCCTGTTGAGGAGGCTTCTAAAGGGGTAGTGGGATTGCCTGGAAGGGTATTTTTGGGTAAGGTTCCCGAGTGGAGTCCTGATGTTCGATTCTTTGCAAGGGATGAGTACCTACGAGTCGGACATGCACAAAAATACGATGTTCGTGGAACATTTGCCGTTCCAGTTCTTGAACAGGGTAGTCGCAATTGCTTGGGGGTTATTGAAGTGATCATGACCAAGGAAAAGATGAAGTATAGTGCAGAGCTTGAAAGTGTATGCAAAGCTCTTGAGGTTTGTTTTTTGCTCATTTTCACAAGTTCTTAACTTTATTTTAAAACATTCGATTTTATGGCTGTACAACTACAAGAATGTAGGAATCGAGACATATTTCTTTAGCTAAAATTTGAGTAAAAGAACTTGCTTTCTTATAGGCTGTTGATCTCAGGATTTCTGAAGTTTCAAGTGTGCAGAACATCAAGGTAATCAGATAGAATCTGCACAGTATTATTTCTCCACAGAACTTACTAAAACTTTCTGAATTAACGTGTCTGGTTCTTTGCAGACATGTGATTTATCTTATCAAGCAGCATTACCCGAAATTTTGGAGGTTTTGAGATCTGCTTGTGAAACACATGGATTGCCGTTGGCTCAGACATGGGTCTCATGTGTCCTACAAGGCAAATGGGGGAGTCGGCACTCGGACGATAACTTGCTCCATTGTGTTTCCACTGTAGATTCTGCTTGCTACATAGCAGATCCCGGTACTCGGGATTTTTTCGAAGCTTGCTCCGAGCACCACTTGTTAAAAGGTCAAGGCATTGTCGGTACAGCATTTACAACTAACCAACCTTGTTTCTCACCTGATGTAACTTCTTATAGTAGGACTGTGTATCCTCTGTCTCATCATGCAAAGATGTTTGGACTATGTGCTGCTGTTGCTATACGTCTTCGTAGTATCTGTACTGGTTCGTCTGACTTTGTTTTGGAGTTCTTTTTGCCTAGGGATTGTAGGGATCCTGAAGGACAAAAGGGAATACTCACTTTGTTGTCGAATGTTATACAAAAAGTTTGCCGCACGTTACGAGTTGTTACGGAAGAAGAGTTGAAGGACGAATCTATTTCTCCAATTTGTGAAGTTGCAAATCCTCCAGTAACTAGATCTTGTGAAGAAGCTCCACAGGTGAACCAAATGCATTCTTTGAGGCCCTCTCATAATATAATATCCTGGAATGGAAAACCAAGAGAGATCATAGCTGAAATATCGTCACAGTTCAGACGAGATCAACCGGATTCTAGTTCAAGAGTGGGTTTTGCCTTTGATGATAGCTCACCGAGCACAAGTAAACCTGGAGAGAGAAGACGAAAAAAAGTTAAGAAAACTATTACGTTGCAAGTTCTACGGCAATACTTCGCTGGGAGCCTGAACGATGCTGCAAAAAGTATTGGTGGTAAGCAGCGGAGACTACCCAGAATTCAAAATCTTCTTCATTGTTCCCTTTATATGTAAATTATTTCATAGTTACGAGCCTGGAATTCGGTTTTTCCTTTTGACATTTTTAATTTTCTCTACGATTTCAGTTTGTCCGACCACTTTGAAGAGGATATGCAGGCATCATGGAATAATGAGTTGGCCTTCTCGAAAGATCAAGAAGTTCGGTCACTCCCTAGAAAAGATCCAACGTGTGATAGACTCGGTACCGGGTGGCTCTGCTTTGCAAATTGAATCCTTTTACTCCAATTTTCCTGAACTGGCATCTCCAAACGTATTGAAGACAGCCCAACTTGCAAATTCAAATTCCACTGATTGTAAAAAGCCATTAGGCAGGCAGTCTGAAAATGACATTTTTAGCTCCATGGCTGCTGCATCAAAGTCACCTTCCACTTCCTGCAGTCAGAATTCGAGCTCAAGTCAATCTTATTCTAATGTTTTTGGTTCGATAGTTCAGGAAGAATCTGTCAACGGCCTGCTAAAACGCTCTAGAAGCGACGGAAACCTTCATTTATCAAGTGATGTGAACTTTGGCGAGCCTCCTAATCAAGAAAGTTGCCTGCCTCCAATGATAGACAGTGGTCGACAATCTGAAGATGGAGACACTCACAGACTAAAAGTGACTTACGGGAAAGAGAAAATTAGGTTCCGCTTGCAAAATAAGTGGGGATACAAAAATTTACTGCATGAGATTGCAATGCGGTTTGGTATAGATGACACTAGCGGTTTTCATCTCAAATACTTGGATGATGACTTCGAATGGATATTATTAACATGTGATGCTGATCTGGAGGAGTGTATTGATGTTTACCGATCAACTCAGAGCCAAACAATTAAGCTCTCTTTGCTACTTGATTCCCAACTGCACGTTGGGAGCTCATATGGTAGCAGCAGCCTTTTGTGATTATAGTACAGATAATCGCATCTACACATTTGCGTCTGGTGCAGTTTTGAACCAGGCTTTATCCCTGCAAAGAGTTCAAAGTGAAAGGTAAGAACATTTAGTATGAATGCATCGGAAAATCCCTGAAGCCTTGTATACTGGATTTCTAAACAATGCAATATATCCAATTGGTAAATCCCCGTGTATGTTGCACATTAATTGAAAGCTTTGATTCTATAATGCTCTTACTCTGTAAATTGTTATCAATATATAGAAAGACTTTCTTGTGTCAGTACTTGCCTGTTAAGCCTTGAAATGCAATCAGATTATTGTTAGCCTTTAATCGACTTATGTGAACTAACATATCAGAAACAGAAGATAGTCGAATGTGCACAAGATACTTTAAATGATTTGCTATTAAGATTGAGAATAGCAACCTACGGTGTGTGTGGGTTCTATCTCCCTTGATTTGACTGGGGCACCTGAGGACTGCCTGAGATAGAACACTTTATGGGAGGAAGTGGCGGATCCAACAATTCAGGTTAGCCTGGGCGGCAACTAGACGGCTGTTCGAGCAGTCGCCCAATATAAGGAAAAAGATTCTGGCGAAGCCAACGTGGATGGCTACAGGGGCTCATCGAGTGTTGGCTCCGCCCGAGATGTTTAAAGGGACATATTGAATATGGTGGCAATGGCATAATGTCATGGAAGTAGATATATATGGAGAGGCTTGCCTGTCTTCATATATGCACGAACCACTAGAAAGGATTTTGGTGCCTCTCTAGAGAAAGAGAATGCGCCAGCAAAGGATAGTCGCCAAGATGTTGTCTCCAAAAAATTTGGAATTGGCTACTTAATCCTTTTTCGTCACCCTATTCAATACTGCTCAATCCTGCCATATAATTCAATTACTTCAGCAAGCTTGATCTTCAATTGGATGAAATCTATTAATATTTGGGGCCAACTCTAATTTCTCCTCATTCTAGGGCAGCTCTTCCGGGTGTATTCAAACAAATTGAGCCCGAGGAAAGCTGACCCAAAGAACGAGTCTTAACAACAAATTACAAATGTAGAACCTGTGGGTACAAGTTCTTAGCAATAATCACAAGCAAGCTAGCCCAAAAGTGCATGAAGCCAAGGGATAAGTGCAGGGCTAGCGATTCTTAGTACTCTTGGGCTTAGCGGAATGAATAAACTTGCTAAATCAACAAGCGCAAGAAGGGTCCGAGGGATAAGGCAGCTAAGCACCTGGATCGGTAGTAAGTCTTTAGATATCCTTCTACTTCCTCTCAGAGAGACGACTAACAATATGAAGACAATAGAAGCTCCTAAGAGTAAAGTTGTACCCAATATGGAGACCAGATTGTCCAGGTCCAGAACGACCAGCCTAGGCTCGTGGTCTGCACAGTTCAGCCTGCACCTTTACAGACAAACCCATTACCTACGAGCCCCAAGAGACTTCAACTTCACAATTCTACATCTCAATGTGTAAAACTGTAGAGCAGTACAAAACAGATTGGAATTCACACGAAATCTGTACATTGTTTCCTTGTATATCTCAAAAGAACATTGACTATCATTCTACTTTACATTTGAGTGTGCTATTCCACCACGATAGCCGGCTAATTCTACATGCACCTATACGGCTTCTAGGTAGAATACAGAAAAAGAAAAGGAAAAAAAAACCTTCCCTACAAAAAGACCAGAATTAGATCAGAACTGTGATGAAGTTGATGGCCGATCCTCTTGTTTTTCGATGAGAATACACCTTGACGGAGGACCAAACATGCTCAGTAGTACCTGGAAAAGAACAAGTCACAAAGTCGAGAATAAGCTTTAAAAATTTACTTATAATTGAGAATGCATACTTGTGTTGTAACTTATGTTGCAACTCCTACCTTTCTGTCACTTGAAAGTAAAAAATGTAATTTGAACATGTTTGGAAACAAAAGGTTGCACATAAGTTTAAGTAACTAACACACTGACAGTGGTCATCACTTTGCAGGGACTGATATCCTAAATTATAGTTTTATGGTAGTTAATAAATAAAAATCATTCATCTAATTTGTGAAGATTTCCAACAAAAAAAGGCTACATAGAGACTAATGTAATATTACGAAATTAAGATTGATGCTGAATTTATTTTCTCAGTGACTAAGCTTGTTCAGTAAGTTGGGGAATGTATCGTACTCGACTACATAAGAAAGAAAATAAAAAAGTTAACATCTCATTGATTGTATTGTATTGTTTTACGTTTAAATCTCCCATGAAAGAAAGATTAATTTGTCTTAATTCTTAAAGATCTTACCAGCTTTTTCCCCAAAAAAATAATTTGTAGAATAAAAACGGATGATAAATACAAAGATCTTACTGGTAAAAAGACTAGCCCATGCAGGAAACCAAGGAGCACCAAAGCAAGATACATTTTGAAATAGTAAACCTGAAAAATCATTGAGTATAAGATCACTAGGAAAAAAAAGTAGCATTTCTTATGCATGAATCTAAATGCGTTAGAAGAGATACCACAAAGACTTCGGTCTTCGAAAAGCAAAGAACAAGCACACCAACGAGCTTCGTGAGGGTGATTCCACTGCCAAAGAGAAAACGATGAAATCAGTTGAATCATTATATATTGGCGAAAAACGAAATTGCATCTAAAAGTCTTCTCAAAAGATTCTAAAATTCATGCAAGAAAGTAGCTTTACTAATAAATAATTAATAGGGATTTGAATTGAAGTATGAAAGCAGAGAGAATTTAAACCTTGGCTAAAAGCTCAAGGAATATTTATGCTGCATTTGTAGAAGAGCTTAGGAGATACAAGTTATATGAGCGATTGAAGAACATGATTCATGTAGCCGACCCATGTTTGGATAAGCTTAAAAAAAATGTAAACATATGTTTTTGGAAAGTAAATAAAGATATGGTTTTAAAATGTATAGATTTTCAACCAAAAACTAAAAAAAACAAAAAGTAATTTCTCAAATGCCCAAACATGCTAGGTAAGAAAATTTACTCAAAAGTAATTTTTAAGCTTAAGCATGACGCAAGTTCAATTTCAGACTTCGCTGCACCACACTCCACATAAACACAATTGTGGCTACAACTTTTCTAAAATAATGTGCAAGTCAATTCACAGGGTATTATGCCTTCTCCTTCATCCGTGTTTATTGCCAGAAATATGTTATGAAAAGGTCGTAATTTCATCTTGTATGAGCGTAAAACAATGAAACCACCCTCTCCTGGGGAAGCATGATCAGAGGGTGGACTAATTTGTATCATCCAGTGAATATGTAAACTAAGGCATGCATCATTTTAGCACACAGTATAATACCAATTGAGACTAATTTCTTTCCGGAGAGAGAAAAAAGGAATGAAGAAATATTTGCTGCTAATATCATTTCTTTCCTATTTTGAATTTACCACAGGCCCAAACTACGTGCCGTAAAATCAATGGATGCTACATATTCCAACTATAAATAGTTCATCAAAACTTTTTCATGTGAAAATAAAAATAAATTAGAAAGGATGACGTTGCGTTGTAAATATTATTTTCTCCTTTATCCCCATACAAAGTCAAACCAGACGGCCCATTTTGAGACCAATGAAGTAGAAGTCAAGAAATGGTGAATAAAAGATTTAGGAAAGCTTCTTAAACAGAAAAGAGAGAAGGTAAACCTGAAAACAGAAGCCCCCATTGTCGTCAATGCGTCCTTCATGCGTTGATTTCTATCTCCACTACTTACCTGGTATGGAAATGTGAAGTTAGCAGTCGTGAAATTCATCATATTAACAAAAAAAAAAATGGTACTCATGAAATGAGAGATGCAGGAAATAAACAAAACAACAGTAATTTATTTATCAAATATTTACAAGATAGGAAATGGGAAAAAAAAAAAGGAAATCAACATTCAGATCATATACCCACCCAGTCTCCATAACCCCTCATAGACCCCGAAAGCGTGAATGCAATTGCT
>CAIGRF010367260.1:16292-29767 GCA_903798235.1 Fraxinus ornus | reverse complement strand
ATACTAACCAAGAAAGCATGTGTAATATGCACACAGAACTCGACGGCTATACCCACGGACATTATGAGGTTAACAACGGACACTGCATTGAGTTGAATATTCAAAATTGCCATTACACCCTGCATCGTACAACTCCATGAGTATAATGAGTTAGGAAGTTGTTATATGGTGCTTGGCATCAAATTCTTGTTTTGAAGTAAAAAAAAGTTCCCTAACAGTTGAGAAGAAAGAAACGTACCATGATATCCACCACGATCATTATCAACACAAGAAGAATAATTCCTGAAGTCCAGAAACTAAACGCAGAAAGAAGTAAAGAGAGAAGCAAATTAAAACGTTTAAACGGGGGAAGTAACAATTTTAATTAGAAAACTAGGGTAAAAATACTGACCTGCAAGTGATGACTAGACAAACGATGAAAACAGCACCTGTCAAATTATAGCAAAACTGACTTAGTGTCTTTGAGATGGACCAAAAAAATGAACAAGTGTACGAATACATGTAGTAAACCAAATGCCCTATTAGAAGTTGGGGGTTGAGGGGAAGAATATATAACTGTGATTCAAGTGTTTGAAGAGTAAAATAAGGTTTTTCTGCACCATTTGAAACCAGGATATTCATTCCTGGACAGAGGGTTGCTGATCAAATAGAAAATTAAGTCGTTTGCCTGCAGGTGCAGTTGGTTGAAAAGAGTACAAGCCTATGAAAAGTTCTAACCAGTAGCGATAGCTAGGTTGATTAGCGCTGTCTTCCATATGTTGAGATATTGCTCGAAGAACATATAAAATACAGCATATGGGAACATCTCAATCTGCATTTGAGAAACCTTTTCAGAACAGAAAATAGAATGAAGTTCATGATTCATGAAGTTATCTATAATGCACCATTAGCGTTGGTTCTGTGCATGTGTGTACGTATGTGTTCTCAAGCACACTGGTAGTATGTTTGGTATGCATGTAGATAGCATATTGAACAAGATTTTAGCTTCTTTTTTTTCTTTAATACTGTGTAGTACTATCAAATTCTCCTTGTCAAACATACTGTAAGAGATAGACAGACAGATGAGCAGGCAGACAAATGGCTATAGACACACGAATAGAAAATTGTGTACTAGTATCAAGGATGAACAGTGTAAAACGTAGTTTTGCAGTACAGAGTCAAGCCACATTTTTAAAAACAGTACATAAAACCATTTTCTAAATGGAAAGAACCAGAAGAACCAAAATGCAAGATTCGTAGCAGAAAAGAAGTGAACTTACAGACTCTATTCTAAGTGAAAAGAATAATAAAAAGTACCAAATATGAACAACCCAGTTGCCCGTCTATATCTAATAATTTATGGAACTAGCTACACCTGATACCAACTGACAACAAATTAAATATATACCTTTAAAGAATCAGACATTTTTGAACTAAAATCTCGTGCAGCTCTCATTGAGTTGACAAAATCAGACTGAAAGAGGAAAAGCCAAGACTTAGAAGAGTAAGTAACAGAAATTAAAATACTGTAGAATAAACTTTTCAGCAACAGGCCTTACTTGTTTATTTAGTGGTGTGTGATATGTACGAAATGCTGATGCTTGAATGATTCCATCCTCGTAGCCTGATGACACATGGAAGCACTTAGACCAAGTTCGAAGAAATTTGGCAAAATATGTTATACTTAGCTGGCCAGTTGAACTTTTGCACATTATATAAGATCTAAAGCTTGATAAACCGTATCCATTGAATGAGCTGATTAACCTTTTACCTTTAAGCTCGACATTGTTCGTATAAGCCCCATTTCCACCTTTTGCACAATCAGAAGAAGGTAAAGCACTGAGGAACCATGGAAGCTTCTCCCTAAATTGTGCCGTGGATGGACGGGCATTTTGTAACTCTGAGCGTCGGAAACACTGTATAACTCCAATGTTAGTCACTAAATGATCAAATTTTGAGTTATTAACTGCAAGTGATCTTTAGACCCCAAAATAGGAGGGAGACAAGTATTTTAAGCACAAGTAATTACAAGTGCGTACTTGCACTACATGATTATTTGTAAAGTAAAAGTAATTTGAAATTGAAAGATGCTCTAGATTCCATTTACAACATATATGCCAACCAACAAGGATTAGAAGAGTTAATTTACCGTTGTGCAATCCTTGCACACTGTGCTGAGGCCACAAGATCCATCGCTTGACGAACAACAAGGAGGCTGAATGAATTTTTTTTAATCAGAAACCAATTATGTAGGATTCAACTGTAAAGAAAGACGATTGTGGAACAATATAATTCCCAATTCAGGTGTAAACTTTTTAAGACGAAATGAAGAGTTAAACATTTGTCATACAGAAAATGCATAGTAAAACTGAGAAATAAAAGACCTGATCATCAGGGGGACAATAACTCCCATTTGTGAATTTCCTACAGCATCCAAAAGCTTCCGGAGAGATCCAAACAAGAAAATCATCAAGCCACGAAGCCGCAGGTTTAGCAATGTAACTTGAGTCGGGTACTAAAGAAGCTCTCGCAATCTGCAGAAGTTAGATTTAGAAATAGATGATAATAATGATGAAAGAAGTAAACAAGAAAAATTGAATATTATTAAAGAAAATTATGTCCTAATCATTTACTACTAGAAAAACAACCTGAGATGCCCAGGAACGAAATTCTTGTTTCTGCTTTAAATGTTTTATTGTGGTTTTAAGTTCTTCATTGACTAATTATTGAGAGGCAGAGAACTCAGTGACGAATTAAGAAATCGATTATGAAAGAGAAAATACAAAGAATTGAAAGGGTATCTTGACAAATTCTAGAAGATGTCTTGGTTCCTTAACGAATAAACTTTCACTTACAGCCAAAGCAAAATACCTATAAGATCGAGTAAGATTAGCAATCATGTGGTTTGCTATCATTGTTGAAAATTTAAAAAATTGGAAAGTTTAACTACGCAAGAGATAATACTCAAATAACTTGTTTGGAAGGATAGACTGTACAGTACTAGTACTGGAAAATAATGAAGAATTTTAGTGTTCAGTAATGCCAAACATGCAATAAATGAATATGAACCCCATCCTTCAGGTTTACAAGCTGAGGGTAAACAAGTAGAAAAAATTCATAGTTGTTCAAAAGCAGATTGAACTACGTTTGCGCAGATCATGATCTCAAGTTCAAGATCTCTGATCAACCGGAAAGGCAATTTCAGATAAGATCAGATTAGACAAATTTATTCACTTGTGTGAAGAGTTAAAAATTGAACTTGGGCTAGAAACTAAGATTTTTAACACTGCACAAGACAATGGTTTTACCTCATTTAAAAGAGAATTAGAATCACATTGGCTAATGGAGCAAAGCTGGTTGGTTTGTCTTGATTCTGAACTGAAGAAAATAAATAACACAAACATGATAAGAACTTCAATACAATGAAAAAAAATAAACATATCAAGTCAGGCATATACGTTATCCTAGCACAAGTGACTTCTACAAACACTTTCCCTAAAAATGTAAAATGGAAAATAAAATAAAACCAGCAAACATTAAATCGAATGTACACGAGAATGAAAATTGAAAATATTCAAAATACCTATAGTTGTAGTTTTTCACAACGAAGTACAGTGGTGGTCCGATTCTGAGATACTCTGAGACATTCTTAAAGTAACCCTGCAAGGAGATGAGATATATCCATACACCCCACTTCTCAGGACACCATGAGAAGATCCATTTTTTCAAAGAACAAATTTAATCAGAATACAAGACCTGAAGATAGGAGTCTCGAGGAAGAACGATTTGTTGTTCTAAACCAGGTTGAATTCTTGTACATAAGGCCTTATATCAGTAAGGAAAAATTCCCTTTTAGCCGAAGGAGTCTACTAACTTATAAAAAGAATACAAAATTACAAGAATGGCCGAAAAAAAAAGTGGTGCAACTTACAATGCTTGCCAGTGCAAAAGCAATGAAGACAGAGATAACTGCTATTTTAACTCCCCAAAGATTCAGAATGGGAGCATGAATTTCCTAGAAAAAGGAAACCAACATATTATATACTTGACAAAAAGAATGTAAATGTATAGACTATGCAAACTCAAAAACCAGAAAACACATCTAGAATATTTATCTACTCCATAAAACTATGATCATGTTTGCGCAAAATTTGACCACTCCTAGCTTGGTCAGGGACGTTAAAATTTTTTCAGGTTCCAAAATTCCATCTGCTATTTTAACACCATAAAGGCACCACAAGCTTCATAACAAATAGGTCAAAACGGATAAACATTGGCTATGCCCAAATATCAGGTCCAATATTTTTAAACATGCGAGTGCTGTAAGACAGTTATAAGTCATTGTCGGTGCACAAATAATTGACTCATTAAGAATTTTGTCATCCTGCTAATCAATGCAGTTAAAGAATTGATGTCTGCTTGTTTGTTGATTCGTTCACCAAACAAACATCCAAGTCTTTAGGATGATGAACATAAATCAGGCACAAGAAACATTCAAGCTATCTTTTACCTTCATATATCGAGCTAACAGTCCAGGTTTATGCAGATGACTGCCTACAATATCATAGATATAATTACCTTAAGCTCCATGCAATAAGAGGTAATGACAACTCAAAGCATAAAGAAGAAGTGGAGTCCGACGTCATACCTTTGTCGGGGTCAGCATTTGAACTAGAGAGTTTAATACAAGGAAAACAATCAATCCTGTTATCCTCGGCTCTCAGGAAGTCAAAAATAATCAAGGCAACAAAAGCAGTAACTTGCAGAAGGAAGTCCAATAGAACAGCCAGTGCTGCAAATAGAGTGAATTTAGAAGTTGAACAAGAAGCCTGAGAATGTATAACATAAAAAGTAACTTTTTTACCAAAAAATAAAATAAAAAATGGCAACGTTGTTAGAATTTGGTCATTCTGTTCATGAGCTTAAACTATGTACAATTTAAGTTTAGTGGTCCAATTGCAACAAATTTTCTGTGGCCGACATGAAGTTTCTCTAAATGTTCAGGGACCACTAATGTGTTGAATCCCATGACAACAGCTAAGTTAAGGAGAAGATACTTCCTAAAGTTTGAAATGAACATTTCTAACCTGCAAACATGGAAAAAACACGGCAAGCTGGCATAGGAATAAAACTTCCGACTGCAAATGCTAAAACCTCAGATAAACTTGCTAGTGTTATTGATGGTCCAACTTCTACAAGTGCATTACTAATTCGTCCCTCTAAAGGCAATTCCGACTGCTGTCGTTTAATAGCTTGCACCAGTATGCACATGTTGTCTACCCCAACCTGATACAAGATGGAAAAGGCCAGTAAGTCTGTGCTGGAGAGAAATATTCAATAATTTATTTTCAAACCCTCTACTTATAAAAGCAACTATTGCATCAGTGAACAAAATATCAAAATTTAATCCCTTCCAAATCCCATTTATCAGTCCAGAGATCTGAACAAACAAACCCTTTCAAGAATGAGAAGTGAAGAGAAATTTGTAATAAATATCAATGTGAAGTGAAGTCACAGGAGGGTCCATTGAAATAGAACTTACAGCCAAAACAAGAAAAGGGATGACTTCCATTATTATGAGTGTTGATTTTACTCCAATTGCACTGAAAAACCCAACAGATCCAAGTACAGAAAGCACGACAAGCATAACTCCTGAAAGACCAAGCAATACCTGAAGCAATAGGCGTAACAGATATCATTTTAATATTTGGATCAGAAACTGACATCCTGATTTAGGACAATATCTTTCACTAAGAGATTAAGAGATGAAATAAGAAAATGCAAATTGGACGAAGATTATTGATTGCCCTAAGGATGTCAAACACATTCCATCTCTACATATTAACATAAAGATAGGGTAGGTTAAATATCTTTTCTTTTTCACCAAAAATGACTGAGATGTGTACTCCAACGAAGGTGAAATTTAAAGGAACAGGTAAAGAGATTTACATTTATACTAAATGAGCATGCAAAAGGGATTGGTTGAAGGAGTGTTATTATATTATCTTGAATAGAGTAAAAAGAAAAAGAAATGCTAAGCTGACTAATTCCATTTTCAAATGTCCACTTTCTCTACAAATTACAAAAATTACATTGCAACGAAGAGTTCAGAATATAAGGTGTCGTGTCTTCTAGAAAGTTGATAATTTTTTTCAGTTTTACCAAAAGGAATTTCTGGCTTGTGTCATTGGAAAATGTAGAAAGAAATAGAGAAAATGGGAAGATCCTTTATAGATTAAAAAAGTTGGAACAAGACCTTGTATTAAATGAGATGTGCAGTTTGAGCCCCATTTTTTTTCCTAAAGAATGCATTTTGGAATAGTTGATTGAAAGAGAATGTGTGGTTGAAAAACAAGGAAAAATTTTGGGTTTACATGTAATATTATTTTATTGAAGAACGTATGATTGAAAAGAAGAGAGAGAAAAATGTATTTTGAAAGTAATGGGGATCAAGCAAGGGCTAAATGAGGAGAATAATCAGCGAATGTCAAAAGTACCTTATTTAAACATTAAGAGCTTGGTTGGGAGAGATTATTTAATAATCTTTTCCCCAAAAATCATTTTCAATCACACGTTCTACGAGACCCATAACTTTTCCCTACTATTAACTATACATTCTCAAAAAAAAAAAAAATAAATAAATAAATCATTTTTAACTTGGAAAAATCTCTCCCAAACATACCCTAAAAGACCTCACAGATAGATGCAAGCACACCAAAGGCTTTTCCATATAAACGTACCTTAGATGAGATATAGCAAGAGGAGAAACGAGGAGTATCTCCCAGAGTCAAAGATATGTAAGCAAACATTACAAGATAGCTTATCTGACATGGAACAGGAAATGTGTTAAGATAACATAAAGCAGGCAGCTGGAGATGAGAATTAAATTAAATACTCTCATTGTTATTGACAGGTGGAACAAATGGTTAACATATTGAAGGCATGAGTTTCACTATCATTAAGAAGAAAAATTTTCCACCTCTTTTGTACTAAAGATGTAATTTGAGATGAATTGGGGGGTGGAGAAAGAGAGACAGGGAAAGATTCATTTTCTTACCAAGATTGTAATAGCATCTGCAGTACTCTCTCTTTTTAGTTCTTCCTCAACAGAACCTTCTGATGAAAATGTGAGTGTTAAATTTTTAGCCAGGACCATTGGCAAAAGTTCCTCCTGTATAACAGAATTGGATGAGAATCCAGGTCATTTCAATGAACTTGTATACTATAGAACATTCTGTGAATTATCAATATGCAGCCATAAATCAAAATCAATTTTTTTTTAATTCATGCTTAATATCAATACAACAATTCATGTTTTTATTAGTGTGCTTGAGATCACCTCAACATATTTTTCTTACACACTATCTGCAAGGACAATTACAAAGAAAACATAAAATATATACACAAGAACGACTGTAAACCTTTGCTAGCTGGATGAAGGCTTTCTCCCATGCCACTGTCCTCTTAGTATCATTCCCTTCCTTATCAATTGCGTTGTTGACGGGATAGGTCACAATAAATGCAGAAGCCTGTGTCAGGAAAAATGTAACTTGATTTCTGGATACCTCATTTATAGAAGAACATATCACAGGGACGCAAATTACCTCCAAATAGTTATTTCCAGAGAAACCACCAAGAGAAGTGCTTGGATCAAGTGGAGCTTTAAATGCACTCATGCACGTGTCCGCAGAAGTATAATGCTAAAACAAACCATATAATAGATAAGCATCTCTGATAAAGGTCAATTAAACGAAAAGCAAACATAAAAAACAGTTTTAGAATCTCATGGCATGAAGATGGAGATCCCAGAACATACCTGAAGACAATATTCAACATGTTCAAGACCTCCAAAGCCATCATAGTTTGCAGGTTCCATCTTGAAATACTGTCACACCAAGTAGGCTTAGTTAGTTTCAGCCACAGGTAGATTATTAACATTAAATACATCCAAGCAGAAATTGTTGGAATACATAGAAGAGCATTGTCATCATAGCAAAACATAATTATTGAAGCCTTATGAATATTATTATAGTCAGATATTGGTATCCAGTTATTGAAACATTGTTAACACCGAAAATTCAGACCTTTCTGCTACATTGTAAGTGCCAAAAAATAATGGAAGCATGTGCTACAAATTCTTAGGACTTATTAAACCATGATACCTGAAGAACACTCTGAGTAGCACAATCTTTGCCCAGGGGCTTCATGCAAATGTCAGTCAGAGATACCATCTTACCAGAGAAATTAGCTTTGATAGCATCTACCTATCAAAATAAGAAGAAATATATTCCCCATTTTAGTTCTGTTAAGTAAAACATAATTTTTATATCACATTACTATAGTAATGCCTTCTCATTACATAAAAATAACAGAAAGAATCACCTTTTTTTGTACATCAAACAGTAACCTAATATTGTTTTCTGTCACAATGGTTGGTGCTTTTCCGCCCGTTTCTGGGACTGTTGCTATTATGAGCTGCAAAATTTCGGTCTCAGTTTTTCAACCCAGTGGGGTGGGGTGAAGAGATTTTGAACATTCCCGACAGCTAGCAACGACAAATTACTAAATAAAACTAAAGCTTAATATCAATTGGATTGGAGCGGAATTATCTGGAGAGGAGATGTCTAATACAACAGAATGACACCGGATAAAAATGGAAATATACAGAAGCAGATGCACAAATTGTTACAAAACCTGCTCGATTCTGTAAAAAGGGGCAAGGTGGTTGTCAAAATATTGTTTTTCTTCAGCAGCTCTACTCCCGGGGCCTACCCATAGCTGAAACATTAGTGGTTTTGAGAGTCAATCACAATAGAATCAACGTATATAAATATATAGAACATCAATATGAACACAAGATAAAACTTGTTCCCAAAGATCTTAGTCAGGTGATATAACATGTGAAGGAAGCACCTCAAAGTACATTGACCAAGAACAAGAACATTGATTATAATTTAGACAAAAGTAAGCATGTCTAATGTGCATTATAATTAGAAAGTGAAACAAATGTCATAGACACATCCAAGCTTCACTTGTAATACCTTCTCGGGCCTTGTCTCTACTTTGAAACGAATAAGACCTAAGCAAAGCACAAGAACAATAGCCAATGACGAACACAGCACGAGTTTTGGATTCCTAGCAACCCATGTTCCATATCTCCTGAAATAGAAACGTTGTCCACTGTGTCAAATAGTCATTCTTAAAAAAGTTTCCTAGATAGTACTGGTTTAAATGGTATGGTGAGTGACCTGTAAAACTTTGACATGTATCCTTGCACAATTGAAAGTTGAATGGCATTAGATATTTGGGGAACATCCTCAAGCATCTGATAATTGGAAGTAGTAAAAGAGAAAAAAATGTTAAGTAGACTTTAGACATGATCTATAGAGAACTAAGAAATGAAACTTCAAAGATGAACCTAAAGGTAACAAAACAGATTTTTTTTTATTTTTTTTCAAATATTAAAATGCAAAGGAATCATCCAAATAAATCATATCAAATTCTATCAAATTCTACGTGTATCTGTTGCTTCCATGTTCTGTGCTATGATGCAAAGAACAGTAGAAGACAGGCAAGAATATAAAAACGTCAATCTCAGACAGTCCTCCTGGATTTTCATCTCCACGTCGACACATATTGGGTGCAAAGACTCTGGGATACATGTCCATATCCTACTTTCTTCAAAATTTCTTATGAACGCGTTCCTATGGTGCTGTATCCATACATCATAGGAAATAGCAGAACTTAACAAGCAAAAAATCGCTCAGAAGTTATGAAATGGCATGCACCTGCATTGGGATATGGTCGTCCTTCTTCTTGTTTACTTGACGAACAACACCACCACTGGTCACATTAACTAATGGTTTTGTTCTAGAATCGGAACTCCTTCCTCTTTTTCTATGGACGAAACCCCACCCAAGAAATGCAGAGACCAATAAAATATACAATATTGTAACAGCAACATCAACACATTTTGCCTGCACCAATCAAGAGCTCCAAATGCTTTAATTTGAAATCATATAAATCATTTTAGTGCATTTTTGGTATGAAGTAGTGGACACTCCAAAATATAATGAACAAGATTTTAACTTCTTTTTCATATTTGATATTGTCCGGTCCGGTGTTATCCAATCCTCCCTAACAAACGTGCCATTAAAGTATACGGCAGATTGCGGTCTTTCAAACTTATTTGTTATGCAAATTATTAGAAGAAACTAAACTAAAAGGCATTAATATGTCCAAAGAACATTTCTCAGACAAAATAAATTGACCGTCCAAATTGATTTTTCTCTCACCTTACGAGACCCTATTCTCACTGAACACGAACTTTCCTGGTGAGAAGAAGAGGAGGCTGAATTTGAGCAGGCGGGAGATGAAGGACAATCACCACATGAACAGCCTAATGAAGTGTCACCACATGAATATGTAGTCACATTCATAGGTTTCATTCCAGATGACTCAGGGGCATTAGGCGAAAGATTAATAGCATAAGGTGATCCCGGCACACCAAGCGGTGCTTTTCTACCAATAAAAGCATACCACTCTGCCATATATGATTATGCGTCAGCAAGCATTCTAGAAAAAAATCTTGAAAGTCATTAATACCATAGATAACTCACTAACTCTCCTAACGGTTTTAACTATCTTTGGGATATTTATATTTGTTTGCAAATTTGAGCATTTTTTTTTTTGCTGAGCTCAAAAGTAAGCACAAGTTATATTTAGTTTGGATAACCTACTTTTAAAAAAAATAAATAAATAAAAATAAATAATTCATTTTGGAAGTAACTCTTGTGTTACTGCCAATATAAGTAGGTACTTATATTCAAATATTAATCAATGAAAAAATTTACTTATAAATAATCTCTTTAAGCTTAGCAAAACACGAGTAAGGAAAAATTGGAATGACAAGCTAAAAGAAATTGATGCATTTGCAAGAAACAGAAATGGTTGCATGAGTCCATGTAGGTGACAAAACTGGGAGTATCCGATTACCTCTAAAATTTTTAGCACCAGCACCAACAAATTCTATTGCTCGAGTATTCATAGTACCAAATTTTACATCCTTGCAGGATTCAAACATTCCTTCACCAAAAGTGTCAGTGATGTAAAAGTCAATTCCATCCACGGTCGAATTATTTCCTACCTGAACAAAACATATATACAAGAAAAGAAAAAGAAAGTCTAAGTCAAATAATAGAGTAGTCATGCAGGGTAGGTAGGCAATGTGAAACCAACTAGTCTAAAACATAAGCTGGTAAAGAGAACTTCCTTACATGCCCCTACGTGCAGACTAGATTCAGTTTTTTTTCTAAGGCCTGACGTGTGCTCAAATTTCACACAAACACAAACTTATGAATTAGTTGAATTACTGACCTTGGAAATGGAAGTCACATTGATAAATTGACTCTGATTGGGAGAACATGTAAGCTCGCAGAATAAATTCAAAAAATTTCTCAAGCATGCTGGACATCCTACAAGAAAAGGGATTGCCTGCAATAAAAATGCTAAGACAGAGTAAGTTGATATGTTTTATCAAAGATGTAGAGAAATAAACAAAAACAAAAAATAATTTGATAATAACCAACACAGTCCTTTCCACGTTTTAGTTTTATTTTAGAAAAAGCATATACCTTATTTGAAAAACAGCTGAAATGGAACAATCAAATTACAAAATCAATACTAGTTTTAATATAATACTCTTACTTGTTGGACTTGCGATCGCAAAGTCTCGAACTGAACCTCTGTACAACAGACATTTCCAGTAATAGTCGGGCACAAACTTTGAATCTTTGCTGAAAGTAGTTCATCTGGCTGCAGGTACAAAAGTAAGAATAAACAAAACAAAACATCAAGACACATAAAATTTTAATACACAAAGCATGTTTGGAAAGAAGGACTGGAGTGGAGTGGACTCTACTGTAAGTCTATAAATGAAGATTTTAGCTCATTTTCTTGATAAGTACTATTAAACTAGAACAAGCTGCCCATTAGACAATCAACCAAAAATTGGGAGGAATATAAGAGAAGTTGAAGCAATGAAAAGTTTTGCCAACATTACCTACCTTAAAAGATGGGGAACTGAAAGGGCAATTCACTACTTTCCCATCACTGCGTGCTCCACAGATGTCATACATGGCGCAATATTCTTCGGAATGCCTTTCTCTAACCAATTGGAATAAATTGCGATAAGTTATCCAAGTCTAATAAAAATCATATTTCCTAATACTAGTAGCAAAATAAGGGTTGTTTAAGTTTTGCTATATTTTAGCTCATGGCCTTGAGCAATAATATAATAATGATATCCGGAAATCCAATAAAACTGCACACATTAAATCAGTTTACCAGATGAAGACCGTCAAATCAGAATTTGGAGGTATAAGAAAATTACAGCATAAGAATAAAATTTTCAAAAAATTCATCCACCAAATTTGATAATATATTGAGTTTTTTTTGGTCATTTTGAAAAGCTCTTTTTTTAAATTTAAAACTAAACACTAATAATTGAACAATTCATTATGTGCTCAATATTATCAAAAAATAATAAAAACATTTAAATTGGGAAACAAAATTTTTTTTCCGCGATCATGCAACCCATTTTCTCGCTTCAGTAAAACAATAATAATTCATTTACATCTTATTACATTTAAAAAAAAAAAAAAAAAGCCACAGAATAGTGATCAGTACACATAATTTCACTCACCTTAAGCCAGCAGAGAAATTAAACTATAATATTATTAATACTTTTCAAGAAAGCATTTTTTTTTTCCTGGAAAAAAAAAAAAAAAAGAAGAAGAAACTTACCCCAATGTGGCATTTGCAGCTAAAGATCTTTCTGCATTTACAATAGATACAATAAATAACACCTGCAACCAAATCAACTAGAATTTCGACAAATTCTTCAACCCATTTGAAAAACGAACATCCTTAAACTTCAATTAATCTTTAACGAAAAAAGGAACCCGAAACAAACTCTTGCAGCAACTTACCTTAAACACAAAAACTACAGAGCCAAACAGTTGGAGGAATCCCATGTTTCTTCTGTGCGCTAAGCCCAGTATAAAACAATGGGCTTTCAAGAACACAAATTAAAACGAAAAGGAAGTGGCTTTGTGTATGTATATATACTCACAAAATGTACTGTATAAAATTATATAGTAATGAAACGTAATGTTTGGGAGAGATTTTAGCTAATACAAAAGTGTGTGTGTGTGTGTGTGTATAGAGAGAGAGAGAGAGAGCTTTACATACAGTCAATATAGAGTTGGAGTTCCGAACTTTACGAGTTTTAAACGAGAAACTGAAACTGGATGTTTTTTGGACGAGAATGCCCTTGCTTTCGGTCACTTTGTCGGAGGATTAGTTATGAACACGATTTTTTTTCATTATTTTTGTTCAAGGCTCTGTTTGATATAAAACATATTTCATGGAAAATGGAATTTTCCAATTTTTGTATTGTTTTTCGGAAATTTTTTTCCACATTTCCTCATTTTCCA
>CAIGRF010367249.1:9221-29408 GCA_903798235.1 Fraxinus ornus | reverse complement strand
CTTAATCATTAGCTACTGCTGTGTCTCGAAAGACTACAATAGCTTGCTGAATAAGTTACATAAGGACTCAGCTGGCCTCACATGACCGAGCTCACGTTACCTTCTCCTCATTGGAATATAACAATCCGATCTCAACGAGCTCGTAGGTCGGTATCAACAAATTGATTATATTGTTTCTCTCTATTACAATTCAAAAAAATTATAGGTCACAAATTATATTTCGTCACAAATCAAAAATTTGATAAGTCATTATTTATTTCTTGATCACAAATCAAAAAACTTTATATGTCACAATTTATTCATCGGTCACAAAATCAAGTGTGCATAAGTTACAATTCAGTTATCGATCACAAATTATAATTTTTATAAGTCACAACTTATTTAAGGGTCACAATTGTTCACAAGTTATTTCTCAGTCACAACTTAATAAATTGTAAGTCACGATCACATTTTTTTAGATCACATTATATATTGATCACAAATTACCCAATTTATTGATTATAGTCAATCAATTTATTGGTCACAAACACTATTTGTCCCACTCGACCGTCGCCGTTGTCGTCGCTACTGTCACTGCCTGTACCACAACTGTTTCGACCAGTACCAACAATGCTAGATCCACTACAACACCAACGCCAAAGCCAAAGTCCACCTGCCTCCGCCAACGCCACCATCACATGAACCGCCACCAACATCATGATGCCATCACTACTGCCAACGACGCTCAAACTTCAAAATCACCACCCCACCACTAACAAACCACTATTTTGAACTACAAAATCACCACTAGTGTCAACGCCACCACCAACACCCGTACCGTCACCACCACCACCATCGTACCATCAACATCACGGCCAGCAAAAGCAGCACCACTACCTCCTGTAACGAAAATTATAACCCCATCTCCATTACACCACGCCCACCAAAAATCCCCAAATTTGTCGTCGCTGTCGCCACCAATGTGTCACTACCACTGCCTTATCAAATTCACAGTAGACTGTAGTCCACAACTGCATCGTCGTCTCCACTACGCACAGCAGTGCTTCAAGCATGCATCGTTTGTCGTACCGGATACATCGATACTGCCAGCATTGAGGCACTGTTGCGCGTAGTGGTGTTGTTGCGCCACGCTCGACGGTCACACGGTACCACTACAAGAAGAGCAGATTAGCACAATGGTTCTATAGCGCCACGACTAGTATAGAGAGAGGGATAAAGAGAGAGAAGGTGGAGAACAAAGATGGAGATAAATGAATTAGGGTTAGGTGTAAAATTGGGATCGAAAATAGACGGGGTGGGGTGAGATTTGGGGGTTGGTTTGTAGATAAATATAATTTTATTATTAATATTTAAGAGATAATTATCATCCGATTCTTGAATAAAAATTCTTTCAATCTTATTTTTGAAATGAAAACTTAAAATTTTAAAACTCCGTGTATATGTAATTTCCACTTTGTTTATTCTTTCATTGAAAAAGTAACATATAATTAGTTCAATTATGATAGTGAAATTGACAAAAGGAGTTTATTATTGCAAACTTAAAAAGGTTAGATATCAAATAATAAAAGTTGGAAATTCAAATACTCAATTAGGCACAAATTTGGAAAAACTTACCACTAATTCCCCCTGAAACAAAATCAAAATATTCATGACGCAATAAAGCTAAAATGAATGATTTAGCTAGTTCTGTCTACTACATTTAGTTGGCTAGGAATATGATGGTTTTGAAAATTTGAAATCCCATAATGAGAGTATTGTACAACGAATTAAAACACACGTATACAAAATGATGTTTTCTTTGTATCCTAATGTTATGATTTATTACGAATCATTAGCTATACTTTGATTGTATTCTCTTTTGCTTAATTCTCTTTTGTTGATTACTTGGATATGTTCATATTAGTTGTTTTTCCATTATAACTTCATTGTTATTTCACTCGAGTATGTTCAGAGTATTTGTACATGATGTTTGATCAGTATAATTCATTTTTACCGATAAAAAAAATATTCTTGACATTCTTAAGAGAATGTTTGTCTATACTTAAAACGTTTACTTAGGGCCTGTTTGGTTAGGATCGAAAATTTTGGATCTGTTCGATTCTGAAAAGAATCGAACCAGACCATGTTCAACCCTACATACAATGGTATAAAGCCAAAGGACCCCCAACATCAATAATGTAAACAATTATAGAATAATACTTTTTTTTGTACACATTAAAATTTTCATTTTCATTTTTATACTATTTTCAATCACACATTTTTCAATAAAATAATATTTTTCATTACATCAATAACTTTTCCTTCTTTTTCAACCACACATTCTCCATCAATTTATTATTACAAAATACATTCTTTCAAAATAATGTGACTCAAACACACCCTAATTAACAATTCCACTACATTTTTGGACAGCTTCGTTTTTCTCACAAAACTTGTAACCTTCTAGATCTTATTTTCGTCTGTTATTTTTGCTCTCATTCCAATTATTATCGATTTAGATGCACAATCATTTATGTTTAGATCTCATGATGAATATGTGGTTGAAAAAGAAGGAAAAGTTATTGATGTGATGAAAAATATTATTTTATTGAAGAATGTGTAGTTGAAAATGAGTAGAAGAATGAGAATGAAAAAAATAATATGAGCCAAATAGGAGTTTAGAAGTGAATAAGTAAATTTAAAATTAATATTTTTACCTGTGAAAATGAAATTTCTAGAATTTCACAAATTGATGAGTCTCCTTTCAACAGCTGTGTTGTTGACACCTGGTGTACCTCGAAATTTGTCTTACTTTTCTAACCCCGTCTTTTTCTCACATTTTCATCCTCACTAACTCTTCACCTTTTTTAACAGGAGAAATTCTAAACAGTGTGGAAAGGGGAGCACTTTTTTGGGTTTATATATAATAAGAAGAGATATAGGAGAGGAACAGGACTGTGTTAAATGAGAGAAACAGAGAGTCTTGGCGTGTGTTTTGAGAATATGTTTATTTTTGTTAGTGGCGCCGGCGCCGGCGGACGGCGGAGGATTAGTGAGTGGAAAGATATACCGGAGGAGCTGTTATTGAGGATTCTTTCTTTGGTGGATGATCGGACGGTGGTTGTGGCTTCTGGGGTCTGTCATGGATGGAGGGATGCCATTTCATGGGGCCTCACTCATTTATCCCTTTCTTGGTATATACTGAATATTCTGAGCCCTTTTATATTTTTTTTATGAATTCTCACACAAATTTCAATGTTTAAGGCTGCCCTGTGCCTAAATTAGAGGATCATGATTCTAGGTTTTCTTTATAATTACTGTCATGAGTTTTGCAAAATTGCTTAAACAGAACTTGATAATCAATTTTTTATTATTATTTAAATGTAATGATTTTCTTTTTCAAGGCTGTCTGTATGGCATTTTGTTTAAGATTCTTATTATCTTTGCAATCAAGATAAAGAGAGATTACACTTTGAGTTGATGTTTATTATGCAATCTGATTTCTCCATGAACTTGTTGAGCAGTTTTAATTGTGATCACAGTGTAATGATATGGTTGCGAATTACATTAACAGTACATTAACTCATTAAGGCTATGTTTGGTGCACTGGAGCCGTATAAAGAATTTTGTAGAGTTATAATGAATATTACTAGGAAGATTGAATTATTTGGATTAAGGTGGATAGTGTTATTTTATTCTACAGGCAGTGATTTAGCACTATCCACCGCATAATATACGAAGGTTGGAGGTAAGTTTAAGCTGGATAAGGAAGATATACTAAATGACATTCATTTAAATAAAAAGTGAATAAATACTATCCACATTAATCCACTGCACCGACCAACTATAATGATCATTATAATTTATACTAAGTTTTTTATGCGTTCTAATTTGGTGCACCAAATGTCACCTTGTTGTGTTTAGAATTTTGCATTGGACAAGATTAAGGAAGAAAACATAGTTAGTCTTCAGTAGTACTACGAATTACTTGTGAGCACCAATATGTTTACTTGTTGACAGTAATCTCTTACAGCATGTTTGGTAGGAAAATTTGGATAGTTATAAACATTGTTAAAATCTTATTCCCAGTACTTTCTAGAATTGTCCAATACTGCAGACCATAACCATGCAGTTTTTGTTTGTTTTCTATTTCCCATGGAGACAATTTGATTATGGCATGTTTGATGAGGTGGACTGGCATTGACAGGACATGATTAAATAAATAATAAAAGAAGTTAAAAATCATAGCACTATTTAAGTATGGTCTTCTACCGCGTATCAAACGTGCTCTTAGATCATATGCAAGGTGAAAGTGCATTGTAAGTTTAGTTCAAATTTAGGTCTGTTTTTGTATTTTGGAAACTGATATTTGAAGCAGTGAGTTGGTGTGAAGTCAACTGTGAATATCATCTAATGGAATTTATTTTCTTATCAATATTTAGCCCGTTTGTCCCTCATTTCTAAAACACATTTTTCCTCAAATTTATTTTCTACCATGAAATGACCCATAACTTTTATCATCTTTTCAACTATGCATTTCATCAACCTTTTTTTCCAAAATTTACTAAAAATCTATTTTTAGCTAAACCAAACGGGGGATTAATTTTATGGAGTCTATCAATTTCCCGAAAGGCAAGATGGTTTTTCTGAATGTGATCAAAATTGCAGTCTGAGCATTCTCTACTATGCTTGTATTTCTGTTGTGCTGTCTTCTCTAAAGAATATGAACAGAAGAAGGGCAAAGGGGGAGAGAGCAGCAGGGGAACCTTTTGTGGATCTCGTTCACCCAAGTGGAGACTCATAATCGCAGAAACGAATATATTTCTTGTTGAGTTATGAGAATAGTTCCACACTTCAGTTGTATGGTTTTTCTTGCTCATAAATTATGTTGAAGGTTAATGTATTTTTTATATTCTTGAATTATGTTCATTAGTTTGATTGTGTAAAGATAATTTCTGTTCTAAATGGAAACCTATAAATGGGGTCTTTCTTCTTAACTTGTAGATATAATCTCATTTTAATTTCATTGTTTTTTGTTCCAATGGTTGTTATTGTTAGTAACTCATTTTAAGTGCCTAAACTTGCAGATTACACACACACACACATATTCTAAAGTACAGTTTTGCATGAAAGCTAGGTTGTTAAGTGCTTACTCTGTCATCTTTGTGTGATAGTGGCAGTATTTTATGATCTTTATCTCCCGTGTGCGGCTTTCTACTTGCCTAATTTTCTCTAGACACACACACACACACACACATTCGAAAGGACAGTTATGCATGTATGTTAGGTTGGTAAGTGCTTACTCTGTCATCAATGTGTGATAGTGGCTGTATTTTATGATCTTTATCTCCCGTATGCGGCTTTCTGCTTGCCTAATTTTTCTGGTGATTAATAACTTTGATATATTTTTTCATTCAGGTGCAAGAAGAACATGAATAATTTGGTTCTATCACTCATTCCGAACTTCAAGAAATTGCAGGTTTTGATTCTGCGACAAGATACACCACAGCTTCAGGATAATGCTGTTGAAACCATTGCAAGTTACTGCCACAACTTGCAAGAATTGGACCTTAGCAAGAGTTTTAAACTTACCGATCACTCGTTGTATGCCTTAGCACATGGTTGCCCAGATATTACAAAGCTGAATATCAGTGGGTGTTCTGCCTTCAGTGATACTGCTCTGGCATATCTCTCGGGATCTTGCAGAAAACTGAAATTCTTAAATCTTTGTGGATGTGTTAAAGCTGCAACTGATTGGGCATTGAAGGTATGAAAACCAGTCTAGCAACATGTTCAGCTAAGTTATACAAGTTTTAATATACATCATTTTTTATTGATCCATATTTGAAATAAGGTACTTATATTGAAGGTAACGGTTACTTGAAAAATTTGTAATTTTTTACTAAGAAAAAAGTAACTTATCTGAACGTGTTCAGAAACAAAAATATACTCGAAAGTAGTAACCTCAGCCAACTGCTAGTCATGGTTTGTTAAAACTTATATGCGTCATTTATACAGGCCATTGGATTCAACTGTAATCAATTGCAGTCTTTAAATTTGGGATGGTGTGATCAAGTTGGTGATGAAGGCGTGAAGAGTTTAGCATATGGTTGCCCTGATCTTAGTGCCCTTGACTTGTGCGGCTGTCTTCTTATAACAGGTATTCACTTTGTTTTATTGCATTCAGTTTCATTGTACTATGTTGGGGGAAGTAGACTTTTTCGGTATATAGATATAGATTATTCAGCAAGAAGTTCTATGCTATTGGTGTACAACTGGTGAAGTTGGTAGTTGGTACATTGATTTCATGTGCTCTACTATAATTGAGATTATGTTTGAGTTAATTAAAACGTCAATCAATTTTACTGGGACCCGTGGAATTGACGCTTAGATGCAAAGCCGCTTAGGAAATCCTGTATGTTTTAATTGATCAAGATGCCACCTGCGAATTAAAAATTAGTTTTAACCGCGTGTCCTCAAAAAAATTTAAGAAAAAAAACTTTTCCAGGAAAGACATGTTGAACTGCCGGAGTGCAATTTTCTTAAGTCATCTGTAAACGTAATCAGCTGGCGGGGATTAATTCTAATATGGGGCTACTTTATGTTTTGTTCTTGACATGCTTGTCGTGTTAGATAGAATTGATGCATACATATGATTGCTTCTTATTTGTGTGTTCAATCTGTGTCCCGTGCTAATTAATGGGCATTTTTTCAGACGAGGGTGTGATTGCGCTGGCGAATAATTGCCTTCACCTTAGATCCCTCGATCTATACTACTGTCAGAATATCACAGATAGAGCAATGTACTCTCTTGCACAGAGTCGAGTAAAGAACAAGCATGAAACTTGGGAGTCTCCAAAGAACAAATACGAGGATGAAGGGCTGACAAATCTGAACATCAGCCAGTGCACTGCATTGACTCCTCCGGCAGTTCAGGCACTATGTGACTCATTTCCAGCCCTTCACACATGCCCTGGCCGGCATTCTCTGATTATAAGTGGCTGTCTGAACTTAACATCTGTGCATTGTGCCTGTGCTGTTCAAGCACGCCGTGCTGCAAGCAAGCTACCTCATCTAGCTCACTGAGAGGAGTGTTCAGGAAATCTTTAGGTTCCCTTTTCGGCTGGCCTTTTGTCTTGTACGTTTGTTTGCAGTCAAAAATTCAGGGAAATATCTGGTTTACCTAATCTTGTTGAACCTCGGAAAATGCATCATGGAAACGGTTGGTTTCAATATTCCTCTGACGACTCACCTAAATCAGCTATGAATATACTTTTCGATATAAACCTCTAGATTATCAGAAAGAGATGTTTTATCTATATTTTCATGGTGATGTGATTTGCAGATGAAGTAGATTATGGTTTGTATAACCCTTCCAAACAAAATCAACTTGAATTCTGACGGCTAAGGACCTGAAATGCAATACTACGCTGTTTGCAGCATCCCAAATTTCTATCCATGCACCATAAAACTTCTGAAAACAGTTTTTATTAAGAGAGATTGTACCTGGAAAAGATAAGAATGGCGGCAAAAATCCTTTCCTTTATCAAATCCTTGCTCTTAATCATGACTTTAATCCCATATGAATCTTCCAGCACTAATGCAACTCTAGCCAGATGCCAGACCACAGTGCTTTAAACTCCAACATGATCAGCAGTCAGCACAAGATTATGTAAGAGAATGCACAAGAAAGTGACCATGCAACTGTAGGTGATGAATTATACAATCTTGAAAAGCAAATATGTAGTCCATTCAAGTGATGTCAGATCAGAAAGCTTGTCGTATCTAGGCACCCCTGCCAGAGTAGGGTATAATGGAGATTCATTATGTTTTATCTTTAAATTTACGTGTATGGACGAGTATGACTATGAGACTTAAACCTTGATACTGCTGCATGTTTGAACTAGCCTATCCTATTCAGGAACAAGAAATGCCATCTTGATGGAACATTAATACATTAATGAGAAGTTAATTCACTAGGTGCCTGTTTGTCGCTCTTTAATTTATTTTATGATTTTTAATTTATTTTATGATTTGTTATAGGATCATTTCTTTGTGGATTCCCATACCAAGCTTTTGTAAACGTGTCTCCGAGTATTCCTTGATCATTTCGTCCAAAAAGACCATTTTCAACTGCACATTCACACAATAAAATATTATATAAGTATATCAAAAAAAAATTCCCTACTTTTTAACTACAAATTCTCCTAAAAATCACCATTCAAAACTCTTATTTTCTACCAAAATGACTGTCAAACGGGCTCTAGATTTTGTGATTTTTGCCTACTACAAGGACGAGCCGATAAATTCCTTATAAGGACAAGATGCAACTCAGGTATTCTAGCCCCACAAACAACAGCCAAACAAAGCCTGACTCATTGGATCGCAAGTCATCCTGGTGTATCGTTACAATCTGCAACACAGTTTCTAATGCCAAGGGTCCTCAGAAGAAGCAATAGCATCTCGTGTAACTGCTCAAGGAGTTGAACAAGCCTTGTTCAAAACTAATATTAGCATTCTAGATACTAGTGAGAAAACAAAAATATGATGATTCTAGTTCTGACAAAAAACTTAAAATGTCAAATGTACGAACATGGCCAAACTTTGCTAGAATTGTTAATCTGTTCAAACAAGACGTTGTGCTTGCTATTGCCTCATATTAGATAATGTTACATAGATGAGATTCTATGGCACCTAAAAAAAAAAAAACTCGTAGATTATAACATTTCACACTATCAAACGCTTCGTACTAAATATGAACTTTTGAGTTCCATGATTTCTACAAGTACAGGAGATGCAATCTGCCAAGAAATTAAGACCCCGATAAGGGGAGTGGAGTATACATAGTATTCTAACAATTCCATCAAAATTGACAAATTACATATTTTTAACAGAGAGAAGTAGATTGCAAGTAAATTCAGTGCTTAACACCAACAAAACACAATCCCACTTCAGCTTGAGCCTGCATCTCTTCCAAAGCTTTCACAAGCTTCTCGCGGCTTATTGCAGTTTCTGTTTGCTCAGATAGGATTTTCCGTAATCTTCGAGCATCAGCCACAAATAAATTAGTTAATTAACAATACAATATGTTAAAAAAAGATGCATGAGGTTAAAGATCTGGTTATCTGCAATAGTAGGAATAATAATAATTAAAAAAAATTGCCACTTGATATTCAAGAAAATGTTGTCCTTGCAAAATCTCGTATGAACTGATATGGTAGGCATATAGTTTAATTTTTTGTGCATATCATTTCTTATGAGTTCCTCTGTTTTGAAAATTCTGAACCGAGAAAAGCTTAGGGTGCTTTGATTTTCAAGTTGTCTTCAGTTTTGCAAAACGTGATGACGAGTTTGATATGGTATGTTTGAAAATACATTTTCAACAACACATTCTTCAGTAAAATAATATTTTCCATCACATCAATAACTTTTCCTTCTTTTTTAACCACACATTCTCCATCAATTTATTATTCCAAAATAATGTGGCTCAAAAACACCCTTATAATATAAAACTCAAAACGTATTTTTGACGTTTTGAGTGTTTTCAGAATCAGTGAATTTTTAAAAAATCAAGAAAATAAATTCAAAAAATAAAATTGATAAATTCTAAAAAATTAAAAAATAAGATCTAAAATTCTAAAAAATATAAAATATAATAAAAAGTATAAATTATAAAAAATAAAAATAGTTCAAGCTCTTAATGATTATTTATAAAAAAAAAATCTAAAAACATATTTAAATTTACAGTCCACGTCAGTAATTTTTATTTTTATTTCCTATATTTTGAACACAATTTATTATTTATTTTTATTTTACTTTTGTAGTTAGAAAAATATTGCAAGATTCACCAATTGTAAAATGTATACATTATTTGATAATATATTAACATAAAATTTTTCGATTTTTACTGAATAATCACGTTTCATAGAATAAAATGTTATAAAACAATAGTGCAAAATTCCAAACCAAACTTATTTTTTCGTTTTCTGTCTTTAGAAATAATTTTTAAAGATGACAAATCAAACGGATTTTTTGCAATCTTAAAACAAAACCTTAAAACATAAATTTGAAACATGGATCAAACAGGACCTTAAATTTTGATTACGTTTCTTATTTATCTGAAACTAAACATGTACCTCACAAAAGTTAGAATCTGAAAAAGGGAAAAAGTCGCATTTTTTCCCCTGCTCTGCTAGAAGTTAAATCAACACAATGAATACTTCATATAGTATGTTGTAAATCATTTAAGAAGGAAATATAACTCCTCTTTAGAGTCCTACAATTAGCTTATATCTTTCAATCTTTCTACATATGCGACTTAATGGTTCCTACAGATTTTTTCTGTATCATAAATTACCATCTTGATCTATCATGCAACACATATTTATTTTCAACTTAATATTAAAGAAAAATTAAATAGTAAGATGGGGGACTTATTCATCTTGAAAAATGAAAAAGAACTGAGGAAAAGAAAATGCGAAGAGAGAGAGAGAGAGAGAGAAATAATGGCAGAGAGATGAATGCAAAACCATGTTTATAAATCATACAGAAGCAATACGACAACTTACCTATGCACGACTGCTGTGTCTCCATGTCCAGTGCAGATAACAAGCACGGCATTACGAGGTAGACTGGAGTGTATGCTTTTGACTCTACCATTGATACGACTAAGTATTTCCTTTAGTTCTGCATGGACACTATATCCAATGCTTTTTCTACCAGTAGGTTGCTCACATGTAAGCAATGATATCATCTCTGCTAGCTTTGTATTTAGCTTTTCATCATCATTAGCTTGTCTCTTGAGATAGGTGAACAATTCTGAGAATTGGGCCCAAACAAAGTGCACCTTCTCATTTTTTACCTGTGCATCACCAGAAACATAGGATAAAGATACAAGAACAGACTCAGTTGAGGAATTGCTTATGTGATGGGAGAGAACAGAACGCACTCCTAGACCTGCCCCCTGCCCTTCCAGCTCGAGCTCACATGCATGAAAACCCTGTCACACACTCAATTTATAGCTGTTACAATTTAGTCACTTTTTCCCCATATTAGTCACCAAACTCTCATTTATGCTTCAGCTCTGTCGTATGTCAACCTGCTAAACCAACAGAAATGCTCAAATGGTGGTGGTTGCAATTACAGTAGTGGTAGACATAACGAAGTTGGCGAGTGAGTTTACAAGTTTTCATTTTTCAAATATTCAGGCTTTTTTCTTTTCTTTTGTTACTTTTTTTTTGTTATGCATTTCGAGGCAGAAATAGTCCAAAAACACACATTTTTGTCCAGCTAGATGATAAAAACAATGCCCTAACTAATTCTTTGCGCCATGTCATATTTTCTGATTGTTATTTCCATTAATTTAGCATATGGATTGCCTGAACTACAACAAAAATTGGAGTTCAATGACTAATTTGAGAAAATAGCCAAAATAAACAATTGCATCGATTCGGAGTCTAACAGTGTTTTTAACCTTCAGTCTACTCCTCTTCTACACCTTGAAATCTTTATGTTGTGAGAATTACAAATGTGAATATACCTCTTTTGTGGCTTTCGAAAGAGCTTCATCATCAGAAGATACTGGAATTGCATGAGATGTCTCAGAGGCATATCGCTTCACGATGGATATATTATCAACTAAAGATGAGGTCTTGCCAAAATCGCCCAAAACTGACAAGAGTTTCTTCCTTGTGAATGATGGAGGCAAGCCAAAATCAGGTCCTAACTCCAAAAATGTGACAAATAAATGAGCATGTTACTCAAGAATCTACATGTATACATAACAAGCATGATATTCAGTTAGTGAAAAAGGTGTTCAAAATGTTGCTTCTAAACATTCAAGACATGCAATTTTTTATTTGTTAATACAAATATACTTGCTTTTTTATTGATTTGGCTGATCCAAAGGTTATACAAAAGCCAAACGACATCATAACCATAAAAATTATGGGCAGAAGTACCCCCAAATTTGGTGTGAATCACAGCTGGAGTACTAATATTTAATACTAATATACCTGTTTTTCTATAATAGGATAAACTGTGTGCCGTACCCAACATATACTCCCATTTGCACTTTTATTCACAACATTTTCCTTAGCGTTAAGCTTCCCAGTGTTCCATTTTAAATGCAATTAGTCTCTACTCACGATTTTTTTTTTCTTTTAATTTCAATTCTATATTTACCTGTTAATGCTTCAGAATGTCTCATTTGTTTTATATCTTGGAAAACCATGAATGGGGACCAATTGCACCAAAAATTGGAACTTCAAATAGCTTAATGTCAAGAAAAAAGTGGTTGGATAAGACTGCAATATACTTCGGTGATGGCACGTGCAATTTATCTTTCGTAACAAATGAAGATGTGATAAATCACCGCTGGCAATGTATATCAACCTGTAGAATATATTTAATCAAGCATGTAGATTACTGTAAAGCCTTGTCCAACTACCCCGATCCATATGATAATACTAGAAAAAGTATAATAAATAAATAAATTTAATTTAATTTTTAGAAAAAAATTATTCCCAGTTATAACACAATCTGCTCAAATATTTAAGTGCAGATGTTTTAATGTACATTGACAGAGAAGATAAATTACTTACCATGTGTAATTTTTAACAACGCCAGTTCCATTGTGGCTCTTGCATCTTCAACACTATCGTGTCCATTTCCTGAATCTTGTATCTCTCTAGAAAGAAATCTCCTCGTTAGTATGCGTAAAGCTGTTTTGTAAGATCGGCCACGTGGGTGCCTATATAAAACCGCCGTATCAATCACCAGATCATGACAGATCTTCAATGCTAACAAATCATTTTCTAGTGAATGTCCAACAAGAATCGTCTCTTTGTAAACCAGTTGAAGAAACTCTCCCTGAATATAGAAGCAAATGTTAGAAATGTATAAATAATATAAAAGTAAAATCCGACCCTGAAGAAAATGGTAAGATGTCTCCTGAGCATGTTTCTCTAATCTTAGAAGTAATATTTACCCTTTTTTTACTAACAAAACTTGCTTTTCTAGGAAGGAAGTCTTAACTTCCTTGCTAGAAAAGTAACTTTTAAGCTTAGTCAAAACTGCTCGAGCATAAGACTGTCAACATAATAATAACAATAACAGGCAGAAGACTGGCTCGCATAATAAACCTGAATAGCTTCAATAGTTGTGGTCACTCCATCCAACATCTCGTGTGTGATTCCACTGTACCTGCAACATCTCAAAACCACATAATCTCACACAATAATACAATTTGCTGGCAAAAGGAATATATGAATCTAATAGATTTCTCAATTCGGTCCCAATTATATCCTGAAAGCCAGGTTATCTCATAACTCGGATATGAGAAATTGCCAAACAAAAATCAGTTTGTTACTTCCCTGAATGTTCTCTACTGTTTCTAAATGCCCTTAAGCTAATTTCTATCTATCAAAAATTAAAAGGGTAAATAAAACTAGTGAACTTGAAAAGTCCTTTAGCTTAAGGGTATCGTACAACACTTAATTACATTACAATTTGAAGCCATTGTCACATGAAACACTGGATAGATTTGGCAGTATTTAATCCCTCCAATCAGAAAATGTGATTATGTGAATAAGCAGAATGTAATTGCAATATAGATGTTAAAGATGGATGCCAAGCCAAACTACAAAGAAAATAAAATAAGATATGAAGATAGAGACAACGAGTGAAACTCATACTGATTGAGATAGAATAAGAAATGGCAACTCAGATAGTTAGGAAGTCCTGTATAAACCTAAAGAAACTCTCATTCACAATAGTAATATGGTCCCAGTAGAACAGCACAGAATAGTGAGAGGTGGATCAGAATTAACATGATATGGTTGTAAATTTTTTTATTTTATCTAACTGGACCTTCAAGCAGATTTGTGGTGAATCAAATGGAATGGCAAGAAAGGATTCTGTGTGGCCGTCTTGGAGTTTAATAACTGACAAGGCTAAAAAGCTTGAAGCTTGAACCTTGGTTACAAGAGAGCTACAGTTATGGTTCCTAAACCAGTAAGATAAAGCAAATAAAGAAATTTCTCTCTGTAAACTTCTCCAGGAGGCTTGCTTATCATAATTCGAGTGCCATGCCATTATTGTCTTCCACTACTTGGTTGGAACCAAGAAAATTTTGAGAGACCAGTAAATATTTAATCAAGGATTTCTAGAATGACAGAATAAACATTATAAAGCTCATTTTGGCAATCTTTGCCCAGGTAACGAGTAATGACTAGCTTGTACCATAGCCAAAGGAGAACATAGTGAACATGTTTATGTTCAAGTCATGCAATGCAGTCTTTAGAAAATCTAAACCAGATACCCAAAAATTATATCCAGATGCGCTTTTCAGTAAAGATTCACAAGAGAAAATACCTTGTATTGTAATCGACAATGGCATTTGCTGGTTTGACAAGTTTGTCCAATACTACCTGCAAAAAGTTGATAGAATTAACCTAAATGTAAGCTCTCAAACTCAAAACCCAGAGTGCCACAAAGAACAAGCACTTCCATCATTGCATTTTTCAGAAACAGGAGGTACGCAGATAGGATGCCCACATAAAATTATGATACGAAATAACACCTCACATTATACATCAATATGGTGTACAGAAGAACTCAAGGTAACACTTAAATAATACCAAATTGCCTAATGAGAATTATTTTGCAAGATTGTAACCAAATACAATAACCACTAATGGTCATAATGTTCCACAACAAGTACGCGGGTTGAAAGTACAAGGGCATAAGGATGCAAGCAATAGAGAAATTACAGCATCATAGTTTCAAATATACCACAAATGTTTGTTCCTAATTTCACAGCATGAATGAAGCGAATGGAAAGTGAGATTAGAGAACTATATTAGGTAATTTTGATAACATTTACAAAAATTGCAAACTCAAGATGTGAAGCCACTGCATTCAACTGATGACCCAATTGTGTTACCGTATGCTATGGCAATCCAAAGTGTTCTTAATGGAAAGAAGATACTTTTCCACCTGACGTTATAGTTTTCTTAATCTCAAGTCCTCTACACTTACAAAAACTAAATGAGAGAGAAAGAGAGAGAGTAGTTAATCATGAAGAAGGAAGAGAAAAGAGTGAGAGTCCACAAACAGGAACGTGTTCATCATGAAGAAAAAAATCAGAAACCAGTAAGTAATATAAAGTCTACCTGTCCTTTAACATCCACCAGTGTAACTCTAGTAAGCTCAAAACCCTCTTTTGTAATACACTGGAACAAAAAGTTCAACAAACATAAAATAAATATTAAGCCCAAAAATAACGAAAACATACAAAATAAGTCTAATGTTAATATATAGTACAGGCTGCATTTCCTACAAATCACCTTGTTTTCAACAAGAAAAATAAAAATGCAATTACAATATTTTAAACAACGATAAAAACATCAAATACAGAAAACAGAAATTATACAACAGTCAAACATGAAGAACAGAACACACAGACAAAAACCTTCTAAGTAGTCATCCAAGCAAGTATTAACTTTTGAAAGTTTGTGTTAAACAGTATCAGTATTTCAATTACTTCTGTTCAACATCTTGGGGGAGGGGGGGAGGTCTTTTGTATTTCTATAAAAAGAAAGGCAACAATGGAGAAGAATCCCATGTAATTAGGACAGATGAAAAACATAAATTTGCTACAGGATGTAGGATATTTCATGAAGCCATGAAGATAACCAAGTCGTCTTTGAAATTTTTTCTCCATAAAGCAGAGTCACCTACAAAATATTTTAAAAGAAAATGTGCATTTTCTTTCCCATCAACTGCCAACATAGCAAGAGCTCAGAAGCCAGATTTGCTTTGGTTTCTGATTTTCAAAGTCTTTCAATTTTGTACAGACTGAGTAAATGGAATCTCTACGTTAAAAAAATGTGGCATCAGTGTAGGTGTCAAAATAAACCGGAAGAAAAGGAGGCCAAGAGATCAAGAATTAACAGAGCCGAGACGACCATGTTGAGAGTTATTTCCCAAAAAAAAATGTAAACCGTGAGAATTTTGAGGAAAATAAGAAAAAGCAAAAGAGTGGATCTTGTTCTAATTAACGTACTAACTCAATTACCATTTACGTTCACGTCATTATCCACTGTAATATTTTCAATGTTAGCACAATGCAGAACTAAAAAAAAAAAGGTGCCCAACCAAACAGCATAAAAAGGAAATAGAATAAGGACAGTCCTCTTTTCTGATTAGCCACGTCTGACTTTCTCAGTCAAGAGGAACAGCAGTTGGTAATGGAAATATATAACACCAGAACATAGTGGACATTAAGTGAGAAGTGATGTGATGCATCCTATAATATGAGATGCGAGAGTTTTTACTAGCCTTTTGATGAATTTAAGTTCATTACTACGTAGGCATGCCTAAAATTCTCTCACAATCATAAAAATGGAAATATAAATATTGGTGAATCAGATAGGAGGCTATTCTATTACTGATCACATGTAATAACAAGTCAGAAAAACCTTCTTCCAAACAGAAGGAATATGGACTCAAAAAACACCTACTAGCACTTTTGTCATAATGGGCAGGGAAACAAAGAGAACGGTCAAAGTACTTCCAACTACTTTTTGTGCACGATAAACTGCTATCATTTTTTATAGCAGCCTTTCAAGTATTCTCCCACACTAAGTTAGGATTATCATCTGCAGACGTACCATCTCACAATCAAGTGCCAACATCTCATATGGAAGAGTTCCAGAAGGAGCTGGAAGTGTTGATAGAAATTCTGCATTATGTCAGAGAATGTGAGGAATTATCTAATCCATAGCATCATCTGGAAAAAGAAATGAAAAGAAGCAAAGAAAAACATTTGATGAAGCACAACACCTGGTCGATTACAGTATCCATTATCTTCTAATTCCTTAGCATTAAGTGTGTAATACGTTATTGGGAATGGCAAGTTTTTTATGAGGTCAGCAAAAGACGAACTGCTGGAGCCAGCACAAGTTTCTGTATGAGAAATAATTGTTAAAGGGAATCATTAACATAGTCTATCCAGACAAAAAATCAGTTGAAGATTATCACCGGAATAAATTACAATAGCCATCGCAGCCTTGCAGGGTGTCTAATGAATGAAGAAATCAAAAATAAATTTTTCCTTCCTCCTTTTATGTTCTTTTAACCATGCTAGTTCGTACTCTTCAAAATTGTAATATATGCACATTTCAAATCAAGAAGAATCTGACTTGTCCATATATGAACTAGGCACTTTAGTCGTAACTGATTAAGTCTCAACCCTAAATGTAAGTTTGTCGTATAATTTCTTTATAATATGCAAGCGACACTTCCACATTAGTGTTGTCTTTGAATACTATACAAACCTTGAGTAGATTCGTGGGAAATTTTCTTTTGAATAATTTCCCCTTCAACCCTTTTTCTTTTAACTCTGCTTGTAAGAAGTGCATCTACGGTCTGAATTCCATCTGATACACAGCTAGCACAAAACAAAAAAGGAACAATGATTTATATAGGACATGTTTGAGCCCCATTCTTTTGCCAAAATACATTTTGAAATAGTGATTTGATGGAGAATGTGTAGCTAAAAAATAAGGAAAAGTTTTGGATTTGAGTGTAATATTATTTTACTGAAGAATGTGGGGTTGAAAAGAAGAGAGAGAAAATGTATTTGAAATTAATGGGGATCAAGCATGCTCATAATAATAAAAACACATCTAGAGTTCACATTTTCATACAGGACGTGTACTAATTATTACCAACCTTAGAGCTAAAACTGCCCGTGGAATACCGCAGCATTCTTTAAAACTGTTTAGTACTTTAGACTGCGACAAATACAACGCAGCGTCAAGGCCAGGAATATATAACATAACCATCTTTGAGATCAGGGGCTTGTTCTGCATATCAGAAGAACAATAATTGAATACCAATTTGAATAAATTCACTGCAAAATTTTATGAGGTCTTGAGCATTATCCATAAAAGCAATAGGCAGCTGATTTTTCCAGTTCTTATGTTCCAACAACACTGGTAAATAAACAGGTGTTTCCATATAGATATATGTGCAAAGTAAAATGCAGATAAATATCAAATATAAATGAGAGAAATAAGCTCTTTACTTTTATAAAAACCCATGACGGCATGAAACCTTCACCAAGCACCCAGGTGATAAGTCCTTGGACGTCCTGCAGTAGCACATCGAACGAATCAATGTTATTCTATTTTTAACTTAAATTGATTTGCAAGTTACAGAAATACAAGATAGTGAACCAAAACATACATGAAGATTCAAGGTTGAGTTTGCTTCCGGTTGCTTGAAAACAATATCAGCTCGTGCCTGCATCACACCCATAACCCACTTTTCATATTGATGTGCAAGAACATTATACGAACAGCTTGGCCAAAAATTATCCACCCCTATATTATGCTAATGTAGAGGCTCAGTTGATCACAAACAGTAAACATCCCAATTTACATGCTTTCTAACATACAGATTTCTAATCATTTCTTTATATTATCAACTGCACCAATTGCATTAGAAAAAAAAATAAGAAAAAGAATAAGTGATAAGAAAATCTAAGGTGGTTAACTCCAAAATAATTTGAGGAAGAATTTCAGAGAAACATAACTAGAAAGTTTACACTTTAACAGCAAGGCATTACTATGCCAAATCATCAAATAAAATAATAACAGCCCAGTAAAAGGAAAAAAAAAAATTAGTTTCAAAAATCCCATAATCTATAAGGTATCAATTTTTTAGTCAAACCTAAGAAAATGCTGAAAATCCATACAAGCAAATATTCAGGAACATCCTTAATTTACACTAGTTCTTTCACTTTCCATTTTGCTTCCAATAAACTATTTTATGCGACTAATATCGAGCATCTTGAAACAACCCCGATTTATTACAGAATGTTAGTCTAAACTAAAATACATAAATGCACAGAAAAATAGTTTTATAAGAATTCATGGGGTAAAAGAACAAGAAATAAACCCCAAAAGAAAAATCTAGAGTAAAAAATAAACTGACCTCTGGGCCATAGACGTCGAAATAGGTCTTTGTATTATTGTTGTTAGATTTTCCTTCTTGGGGAACTTCGATTTTCTGGTTTGGAGAACTCATGCTCGGGACACAATAATGTCGCAGACCGCATTCAGTTGAATGAGGAGAATTATAAAATAAACGAAAACTTTGTACTTAAATAGTTTTTATATTATTTTATTATTGAGGAAAATTCTGTAATTTCGTATATTTTTGGGAGATTTTGCTGTAGAAGTCCTCAACCTATGGGAATTTGTGCATTATAAACTTAATGCTTTGACTTTTACGTCCTCACAATTCATTTTGTAGCAATTTGGTTCTCAATTGGATGGTACTGTTGGAGTGGGATCGCAGTGCAGGCTAAGAGGGGGAAAGAAGTGCATCTCTCTCTCTCTCTCTCTCTCTCTCTCTCTCGTCATTTTCAATTAATTTTTTCTCAAATTGAGTCCTTACTCATTTACTGTTTTAAAAGTCAAAGCAATAAGGGTCAATTTGATTGGTAAATGTGAAAATGCTTTTCAATTTCGTATAAATTGAAAAATAAAAATACAAATACCCCATAAGAATGCATTTCCATGAAATTGGCAAAAAACAAGCTTAAAATAATTGGACCTTGGAATTCGAACTTCATTTCCACTTTCATATCAACACAGCCAAAGTAGAAATTGAATTTATCAAATGTGGCATTTTTCATGTAATTTAAACCAATCAAATAGACCCTAAGAGCAATTGCCATCTAACGGCAACTAGAATTGAGTTGATGCATTATGTCTAAGGTGTTACGAAAGTGAAAGATAGTTGTTGTAAATATATCAAAATAAGTGGAGGACCTTCACTACAATTTTTCATCAGTATCATAAGAAATTATTATGTACTAGTCACAGCTAAACGTGCGTTGCACGTTATTTTGAAATTCTTTATAAATGCTGTAAAAATGATATTTGAAAATCAGTTAATATAAAAAATAGTTAAAAAACTATTTATGTTAAATGAACTTTTTATACAATTCAATTATTTATTTATGTGTACGATAATAATTAATATTAATTTATATAAATCCTATTATAATTCAATCAATTAATTCTTCAAGTCATGCATGTACACTTTATATATTTTGGAGGCTGTTCAATTACTCTAGAAACACTACAATTCAGTTATTTATGTATGTGCATGTATACTAATTAACATTTATTT
>CAIGRF010367244.1:42925-58553 GCA_903798235.1 Fraxinus ornus | reverse complement strand
TTTTCATTTTAAAATTATTTATTTTCATTTAAAAAGGACTATTATTTTAGAAAAAGTAAAAAATAACGGTTAGTTTTCAATTTTAATTAAATTTTGAGCTCTCCCAAACAGGTTCTAAATGTTTACAGTCTGGGCAGTGGAAACACAGAAGTAGCCAACTATAAACAGTCTGCCCTGACTTTTTACAGACGACCAGACTGTTTCCAGCCTTGAAATGGTTTGGGCCGACTATAACAGTCGGTTCATACCGTTTTTTTAGTTGGCTACTTATGCGTTTCCACCGTTTTTCTCATCAGAAACTCAATTTCCAGCAATAAAAACTTGTTTTTCTACCAATAACAATAAATCCAACATTTCTACACAACCATCTACCTAAATAATGAACAAAAAACTAAGCTCCTGTTTGGTACACATTAAAATTTTCATTTTCATTCTTCTACTCATTTTCAACCACACATTCTCCATCAATTAACTATTTTAGAATACATTCTTCCACAATAATGTGGCTCAAACACACTCTAAATAAATGTTAAATATAAACTTTATTATTCAAGAAATATCAAAACCATAATTACAACAAAAAACTAACATTGTTAAGATTACTTCACCAGTGAATAGTTGTGGTGGTTGGGTTGCTGAGTGTAAGAGGGGTTGTGGTCGAGTGGGTCTCGATTGAGATTTTTTTTATTTTTTCTTCCTTTTTTCGGTTGGCTGTGTGGGGAATGAGAGGGGTATTTTTGGGTTTTGTTCTTAAATTCTAAAAAAAAAAAAAAAAAATTAACTGGTTAAAGGCCAAAGTGGAAACCTGGTCATTTTCACTTATTTCCTCATTTTTGTGTTGGGAATGAAAGAGCAAGTTTGGCTATGGGTAATTAGCACATAACATCGCTACCTTATCGTGGAAAACATTATTACCTTTCATTTTTTTTTTTTGCATTTTCACTCTTAATTTCCCCTTTCATTGGGCAAAATTTCCTTTTCATTCATTTTCTTACTTAAAAATTATATAATGACTAATATACCATTCTCTTTAAATAAAACAAAAGGAAAAAAGAAAAAAATTAATTGCAATCATAGTCTCAATTTTTTTTAAAGAGCGCAAATGAGTCACAAATAAATTATTTAAAGGTAATTAGCACATAATACCATACATTTTACTATTATTGCAAAAAGACCCTACCTTTATTTTTTTGTATTTTCACCCTTAATTATACATTTAATTACGCAAATTATCATTTTTATCCAATTTCATCCAATTTCTAAATAAAAAGTTTTGAAATGACAAATATACTCTCATATTTAAATAAACGCTAAACAATTAATTGTAACCATAACCCCAAACGAGTCCCCAATAAATTAATAAAAATACCATTTTTTATAAAAAAAAAAGTGCAAACGAGTCCCAATTAAATTTATTTAAAAAATCAAAAAAATTAAAAAGTGCAAATGAATTCCAAATAAATTATTAAAGAATTAGAAATTTTAAAAAAAATATCTTTTATTTAAATAGGACAGTATATTCATTATTTCATAGTTCTTTATTGAGAAATTGGATGAAAATAATGGTTTGCACAATTAAGATGTAAATAAGGGTTAAAATGTCAAAAAATGAAAGGTATGAATTTTTTAGCAATAATGGTGAAAGGTAAGGACATTATGTACTAATTACCCTTTTAATAATTTCTTTGGGACTGATTTGAGTTTTTTTAAAAAAAATTGGACTATGGTTGCAATTATCTTTTTTTTTTTTTGTTTTATTTAAAGAGAGTGGTATATTCATCTTTTCACAAATTTTAATTGAGAAAATAAATGAAAACGACATTTTGTGCAATGAAAGTGGAAATAAGGGTGAAAATGTCAAACAAAAGTGAAAGGTAAAGACGTTTNTTTTAATTGAGAAAATAAATGAAAACGACATTTTGTGCAATGAAAGTGGAAATAAGGGTGAAAATGTCAAACAAAAGTGAAAGGTAAAGACGTTTTCCATGCCATGTGTCATATTTAAGACTTCTCGTGTATCGGGTTTACGTGTATAGAACCTAGTTAATTAGTAGTATATAATTTGTGTATAGTTTCCTCAAAATTTTCAACTATTGCACCAAATTTTCTCAACAAGAACTGACATTTTAATCTAGATTTTTTTGAATATTGTAACTCTTGGAGGTTGTGTGAAGAAATATAGTGACTTAATTTCATCTAAACAACATTATAACACTTGTAAAGTTAATAAATATAGTCGGGTTGGGTTGTACGGATTTATTCAATTTTCATGAGTTAATCTATAACCTGACACATCTACACAACCAACCCACCCGACCCGTGTAAAAACAACAACAAAAATCGACCCAACCTAGTCGAGTTGGTTTGGTTTGGGCGGGTTTGGCATGTTCGATCGGGTATTGCCCACCCCTAGTGCTAATTACCCTTTGGCTATGCCTTAAATGTTTCAACCATCACCCAACTTTGTGTAGTGTCACAATTTGAACTTTAGAATACTTGTCAATGGTTAGTCAATTTTTAGTTCGTTGCAATCCATCACTCACCGAATGAATTCTATTTCTCTTTCAGTCTATGTGGATGACGAAAATCATGCATGAAACTTAAATCTATCGAAACTTAAAGACATACGTCAACCCATCAATTTGTGCAACACCCAAATATGCCTTTCTCACAACCCACTACAAAAACGTGACTTCCTTAGAGAAAGTCTTAAATTTCACCAAAGTGACGAAATTGAAACCAGATTCCCGCCTCAAAATCTTCTAAACTCAAACTTCCAAATCAATTCTATCCCACTATCTAAGGCCCCACAAATCCGATCAATCGAGGACCACAAACCTTGGAATATTGAAGACTTACTCATGGAGGGACCACGTGAAGGTAATTCCCGAACAAATTTTTCATATTCATCAATTTCATCTTTATTTTCTTTTATTGCTGGCTTGCTTGCTTGTACATGGGTTGTTGAAAAAACTACATGAGTGTAAACCCAATGTAGATGTTACATAAAATAACAAGTTCTATATGTAATGGTCGGCATCTCTATTGGTTTGAAAGATACTAAATTCAATAAACTACTAATTAAATATTATGGAAAAAGGTGTGGAATCTGTTTGGGTTGGGTGAGTGTGACTTTCTGAATGCTGATTGTAAATAATATGATGCACATTCCTAGAAAGATCTCTAAAGAAAACAATAAATTGGTGTCATTGCTCTGTATATATTGTCTTTAAAATTAGAGTCAATAATTATTATGTATTCTAAGTTCAGTGAATCCAGATATTTCATGTCAAAAAAAAAAAAAAACACACTTCTTATTTTTGGAATTAGAGTTGGACTTTAAATTGATATTTAATTAATTTTTGATTTTAATTAAATAAACTCACTTATTAAATTAATTGATTAATTAGATTAATTAGTTATTTAATTGTTCTTATTCATTTGTCTAAATTAGTTTAGGCGATTTTAATTGCTAGAAACTTGAAACATATTTACATATGACTAGCGAAGGCACGTGCGATGCATAGATCGAAGCCACAGGAGAGATGGAGGTCTAACTGTACGGAAGTTCGATCTGAAGTGAAGGATGAAGGAAATTCGATCGACGGCGGAAGGGAAGGAAACCCTAGAAAAGAGAGAAAACGAGCTCGTGAAGTGAAAGAAGTAATGAAGATATTTTTTCCTCTCTCTTTTTTGATAAGGATCACGTTGAAACGGTCCAAACGGCGTCGTCTTGCTATGACGAAAATGTGAACAGTTCCTTCAAAAGTCTCTCTTTTATTTGTTAGGGATATTAGATATTATATAGGAAATCATTTATATGATGAATGTTTTATTAGTAGATGATTATGGACTCGATCACGTGGATATGTTGAATGATTAGTTTTGTTCTTGTTGTATTTTGAGCCTGCGAGTCCATTATAATTATTATGGGTATGCGTGTATAATTATTTAGGCATGCGTGCCAACTAATAAATGATATATGTTGCAACTGGACTAATTGAAGATACAAGAAGAAGATGATGTCATGATATTGTGCATTTTATGATTCAGTGCAATATCCCCTTAGAATTGATCAACTGGTCTTCCTTATGACTCGGAAAGGCTAGATAGTAATTATCATAAATGTCCACACTATTATATGTATATTAATTTACATGTTAGATGTGTAATAAAATAATATAATTATTACGATAAGACATTTGCATGATAAGTTCCTCGTAAAATATTAAGTCGGATTTATATTCGTTTTTATCATTATAGTGAAAAATTAGAGTTCTCAATCAATCTCAACTTGTTGAGTACACTCATAGATATTTCTTAATGATGAGTTTGATTGAACTAAAATTTATCTTTTGTTAAGTACACCCAAAGAGATAATGTTTAGAGGTATGATACACTAACATATAAGATGTGTGAAAATAAATAGTTGTCAGCTTAATGATCTGAGAGTTGTATAAAGATACAATTGATAATATTATATACCTAAATATTTTATTAAGACTTATTGAGTACATTCAAGGTCTTATTATAACAAATGGGATGCCAGACTACTATGAGTCGAGTATGAATTCCATAATTTTATATGAGATGGTCATAAATTTGAATTAAACATTGAGAGTATAATTAATTTAATAAACGACCATGTTAAATTAATTGATACATTTTATATATTATTATTTTACTTTTCGTCTTTTACGTCTATTGAATTATGAGTAACCATATGAATTTGAGAGGTATACTACGTGCCAATAAATTAGCTGAGCCAAATTTTCTTATTAACATCGTAATCTGAGAATTATTTTCAGGCATGAAAAAATTGGATATGTCCTTGAGTAGTCTTTTTCAGAGACACATGTTGATGACTCGACTAAGAAAGATGTGGCTACTATAATAAATAAGGTGATGGCAATAGTATTGCAACATGTGTGATGCTTGCAACTATGCCACATGAATTACAAAAGCAACATGAGGGTATAAATGCTAATACAATGATTTTTCATCTCAAGGAGTTGAATGATGAGCAATCACATGTAGAAATATATGAGATTTCCTAACAACAATATCAATGCATAATGGCAGAATGACCTTCAATTAGTGCTCATGTATTGAAGATGTGATTACATTGAGAAGTTGTCTAAATTGAGTTCATTCATGAACTATGAACAAAGTATAGACTTGATTCTACAAGCTCCGCCAGAAAGTTATTCATAGCTAATTATGAATTTAACATGAATAAACTCGAAACACTTACTGAGTTACTGAACATGCTTAAAACTGTTAAGCCCAATATTAGCCAGTAGTCAACAAGTTTTAGTCATTGATTTCTCTAAGGGCATTAAGAGGAAATCTAAAGAAGGCTTTGGGAAAGCATCTAAGATGGCTAAGGAAGTCAAAGCAAATAAGGGATCTTATCAAGCTTGATGATCATTGATAGCATTGTAGAATGAAAGGTCATTGTAAAAGAAACTGCAGGGCTTATTGTTTACTTTATTAGCTTCTTGGGTATTTGATACCGGATATGGATCGCATTTTTGTATAAATATGCAGAAACTAAATAAAAGTAGCTCACTGCTAAAGGGAGACGTTGAAAATTAGCAAATGTTGCTATATTGCTTGTATGAGTATACTTTTTGCCATTGTCTTTAGGCTTAGTATTAGAATTTAAAAAATGTTATTCTATTTACACCATTACCAAGAATATTATTTAAAATTTCATAGCTACATGAATTATTTTAATGTTAAGGACAATTGTTGTTCCTTTTTTATCTTGATAAGATCTTAATAGTTATGGTAAATTACAAAATGACATTTATAATCTAAATATTGAGTATTTTATAATAAGTATAGAAATCGAAAGTCATAAAGTGATAACCTAAATATTATCTATATCTAATATTGCAGACTTGGTCACATAAATATATTTCCAACTTACATAGAAATGAATATTTGGGGTCAACTGGTTTTGAATCATTTAACAAATGAAAATAATGTATATTAGACAAGGGGTCATGCTACAGGTACAAAATGAGGTACAAAATGGTGTTCAAAGTGGCCAAGTGGCGGCCCCTTATTGGAGGGGTGGCTGTCCCCACAGTCGCCCCTCCAATAGGGGGCCTCCACTTAGCCATTTTGGACACCATTTTGTACCCCATTTTGTACACTAAGAATTATCCTTAGACAAGATGGCTACGTCCCATTTTACTTGAAAAATGAGAAAGTGTTGCACAATTACTAGGCTTAATACATAGTGGTGTATGTAGACCCATATCAATTACTGTTAGATGTGGTTTCACTTATTTCATCACATTTAGAAATAATTATTTAAAAAGTGGTTATGTATACTTGATGATATTGAAGCATGAAACTTTTGAAAAGCTCAAGGGACTCAAGCTAGAAGTAGAGAAATAATTAGGTAAATATATTCTCAAACTAAGATTTGATTGATATGGAGAATATCTTAAATGTGAAATTTTAGATTATCTAAAGGAGAGTAATATTCTCTTGTAGTGGACTCCTTCGTATGTACCGTAGTACAACGATATCTCCGAAAGGAGGGATTGCACACTATTAGATATGGTGCGATTAATAACGAGCCATGCAAACCTCCCAAAATAGTTTTGGGATCATGCGCTAATTGTCACGTGCTACAAACTAAATTGTGTCCCATCTAAATCGGTTGAAAAATTTTTATACGAGTTATGGAAAGATAGAAGGCACAACTTATCTCATATTAAAGTTTAGGACTGAGACTCTTATGTGAAGCGTATTGAATTAGATACACTTGAGGCTAAATCCGATAAAGGCATATTTGTGGGATATCAAATGAATAATTGGATATCAATTATATAATCCCATTGAGAAGAAAGTATTCGTCTCCAGGCATGTCATATTCCTAGAGAAAGAGTTCATTCTAAGAGAGGGCAGTGGAGCAAATTAGAACTTGAAGAGGTTCAAGAATTCACAAATATAGTTGATCCATTAGATGAAAATGAGTCTGATCTCATATCCGCTAAGGGACAAACTCTTGATCAGGATATAGATATTCCTAAGGACATTTTGGCTTAGTGTCAATCTTGGAGGATCATTCAACCTCCTAGAAGGTACGAATCCATGATTATTAATCAAATATTATTAATCGAGGATGATGAACTTACAAATTATATAGATGTAAAGTCAAGTGTTAACTCAAAGAAATTGAGAAGGCTAGGGAATTCGAGATGAACTCGATGTATGTGAATAAGGTTTAGACATTGATTGACCAGCCTGATGGGATAAAACACATAGGTTGTAAATGTGTTTACACGAAAAAGTTGACATGGATGGAAACATCCATGCATATAAAATAAGGCTAGTAGCAAAACGTTATAAACAAATATAAGGAGTTAGCTTTGACTAAACCTTTTAGCCCGTAGCCATGCTAAAGTCCATTCAGATTTTATTAGAACTTGAAGATGTTCAAGAATCCACAAATATAGTTGATCCATTAGATGAAAATGAGTCTGATCTCATATCTGCTAAGGGACAAACTCTTGATCAGGATATAGATATTCCTAAGGACATTTTGGCTCAGTGTCAATCTTGTAGGATCATTCGACCTCCTAGAAGGTACGAATCCATGATTATTAATCAAATATTATTAATCGAGGATGATGAACTTACAAATTATATAGATGTAAAGTCAAGTGTTGACTCAAAGAAATTGAGAAGGCTATGGAATTTGAGATGAACTCGATGTATGTGAATAAGATTTAGACATTGATTGACCAGCCCGATGGGATAAAACACATAGGTTGTAAATGTGTTTACATGAAAAAGTTGACATGGATGGAAACATCCATGCATATAAAATAAGGCTAGTAGCAAAACGGTATAAACAAATATAAGGAGTTAGCTTTGACTAAACCTTTTAGCCCGTAACCATGCTAAAGTCCATTCAGATTTTGCTTGTAATAGCTACATACCATGACTATGAGTTATAACAAATGGATGTTAAAATTACATTCCTTAACAAGAACTTGCAAGAAGACATGTACATGACATAACTTGAAAGTTTCGAATCCAAATATGCTTATAAGGTATGCAAGTTTTATCAATCCATGTATGAATTGATGCAAGACTCTAGGAGCTGGAATCTTTGCTTTTATGAAGAAGTCAAAATGAAGACGAAGCGTGTGTTTACAAGAAGATATTGGGAGCATTTTCGTATTCCTAACATTATATGTAGATTATTAATAGGAAATGATGTTACTATATTTCAATCATTGAAATTATGGCTTTTTCTATATTCGTGCAGTGTATTAATGACCCGTCATTGCTCTGTCCGTATTTGATTAGCAATGTGTGTTGCTGATCAGTTTATAAAGTCATGTTTTTTTTCCCGTTTTACTTGTGCACTTATATATGCGCGTTTACAAATGTTGTAGAGCCATTATATTTTTATTTTAGTGAAATAGAGATAGAGAAGAAGCAATTCGTGTACCTAAATAATGATCTAAATGTTTAGTTTGGTTAGTTGCGAAAGAATTTGTAAAGGTTAGGACGCAGTCGAATAAATCAATAGCCGATTGGATGGAATGGAATTCATACCATCTCTAACTGGGCATACCTGTTCGTAATAGCTCCATGAAAAATTGTACATGCCATCCTTTGATTTATAAATGCTACAATGTAATAATATAAATATTAAGGACTAAATTGTAAAATCCTAGCACAGTTTATGAACAATTTATGGCTACGTATATTTACATCACAATTTTTAATATCAAGATTACATTTTAATTGCATGAAAGATTAATAATCTTTACACATTATCACATTTATGTTTTTAACTTAATTTCATTGCATTCTTATTTTCAAATTAACATAAATTGTTCCTAATTATGGGTTCTTGTTCGCGTGCAAATGGAAAAAGAATCAAAATTTTAAAAAAGTAATTTATTATCAATTTTATTATTATTTTTGTGTGCTTATGTGAGTTAGATACAAAACTTGGACAAAATATCGAGAAATCTTCTCTAACCTATTAATATCATATCAAATCTGAAACTTACGCAGTTCGACCTTAACAATACCTAGAGTGGGGTGAATAGGTATTTAATACAGAATTAAAAATAATCACGAATTAAACAGCAACAAGTCACTTTTAATTTTTATCTAGATGGTTAATCATACAAGTCAAATTATCTTATGTTGAATTACTGCAATTTGTATATCATAAACAATAAATACTAAAACAGTAAAGAACACAATAATTGTTCACGGAAAAACCCAACTTGGAAAAACTCCGAGCACTTTGCCGTCAATCCACTATAAACAATTCTGTACTTACAGTCTACCAGACTAGATGACGACACGATCTATCTGATCTCCTGACTGCAATTCTAATAGCTCTCCTGAATTCTATACTCGCCTGCACCAATTTCAGTTGCAATAACCAACGCTCTCCTAGAACTACGCTATCATGCAGCAGTCATTAGCTTGGTAGAATCGTCTATCTCCTGTGGATCACGAAGAACAACCCGTTCTTCATAGATTGGAACTCCAGTTGCCTTCCTCGATCTTCAGTACCTCCGAAAGATAAGTAGGAAGTTTGGTTTTTGGTATTTAGATATTAAATCTGATGTTTTTCTGACAAAAATACTCACACAAGATGAAAGTTGAATGATGGAATGAATAGATCACTCACGAATGAAGCTCTCTCAATTAGCAACCTTAAGAAGAACGTTCTGTACGTGTTCTGGAATATATAGATAGGTCAAGAAATCAATAGACCGAGAAAAAAGCCTTTAAAACTCAAAAATAAAATTTTCCGTATAAAGCTGTCGCTCGAGCGAAGGGCCATGGAGAGTCAAGCGACAGGGTATCGCTCGAGCGAAGGAGGGGCGACGGTCTAGCAACGATGTTTCTGCTTTTGTAGCTCGAGCCAACCCTTGACGATAGTCTAACAAAAATCCACACCATTTTCCTCTTTGTTCCAAACTCGAAACCCTAGACCTAATAACCAACTTTTAAACAAATTGCACATTACTCCTTGAACTTTTACAGTCTATCAAATTAAGTCCTTTTGTTCACAGAATTTGCAAATTACAAAATCAACTAAAACCTAACAAACTCTCCCTTTGGCATTCTGTGATAAAACACTAATCTATGTCAAGACAGTAATAAAATAAAAGTTACAAACTGAAAACCAAGACACAACCTTAACTACAGATTGTCTTGAATGAGCTCTAGAGTACCTATTTTTTGAAATAGACAACTCAAATACTTGTATAAAATGTGTGAAAAACAGAATCAAAGATAATCACAGTTCAAACAGTTCACGTGTATTTGTCATTTAAGCAATCGTAACCAATTGTAACTCAAATAGCATATTTTTCAGTTTTAAATCACAAGTTAAACTAGGACACACTATCAATGCAACCCAACATACCAAAATCAAACATTGACACTGTAAAAATATCAAAAACTTAATTTAGTAAAACTGAATTCAAACAAATATGCATGTGCTCCCCTTTACTACAAACTCTCGTAGTGTTTAAACAGTCGGTAAATGTATATATGTCTCACCCCCAATAACCCCTTTGATATAAAATGATATCAAATTATAAATGTGTCTATGTCTCACCCCAACGATCCCTTAGACATAAAATGATATGTGTAAAAGTCCATGCAAAGTATATCAAGTCAAATGTTAAAATGTATCTATGTCTCACTCCATTGACCCCTCTGACATCAATTTTATATATAGCAAAGCAAAACATTTTAGAATAATCATACATCATGTAAGCAAAAAAATTTAGATACAGAATCCTCCAATCAACAAAACTATACAAAAAACTGCCTATCATCTACTCTCCCTTTTTGTCACATAATTACAATGGGTAAGCCTACAACTATGAAGCGCCAGCAGCGTTACCGACATCGTCAGAGTCCGTCCTCTCCTCAGAAGCATCATCCCAATGACGACGAATCTATCGCAGTCCACTCTGAATGTAGCCAACAGCACCCCGTAGTATAGCAAACTCGGTAGTGTAGTGATCAATAGTGGCACGAGGTGGAGGTACAGACACAAAAGGAGGAGGAGCCAAAGAAGAAGAGGGAATATCGGTGAACTCAAGAATAGTAGAAAATGAAGGGAACTCCGAAGGATCAAAAGAGATCAGGTCATCGATAAGATCATTCGGCACAGTCGGATCAACCGGTGGTTGTGCGGGCTCAGAAGAAGCATGTGACCTGCTTTGAACGATAGTGGTATGGCCATTCGGCCAAGAAACCCTATGCGGAACCCCCTCGGGAAAACTAGCTCCTAGGGCAGTGACTAACGTATAGATGAGACAAGCATAAGGCAGCCTAACCTGAGTCCCCGTGGTCCGAAATGCACGTAAAATCTGCTGACAAATGAAAGTGGGTAGATAAATGGAATCACCATGCAGCAGTGCATACAAAAAACGGGTTTTCTCTATAGGTAATGAAGAAATGTGAGAAACAGGCCACAGATTTGTGCGCACAATGCGCAACAAAATTTGTCGATCAGTGGGTAAAGAACCAGTATGCATCGCACCAATACCACCCTCCATCGATGTGTTAAACACTGTGGAACGGACTAAAGTGTCTGAAGGAAGTAAATCGGGAGTAATATGGAAACATGGGGTGGACGACTCTCGAAATATGAATAAGACTCAATATAACGTCTAGAGTAATCTTAACTACCCGACCCCTAAAGAAGACTCGAAAAGAACAGCCACTAACATCATGGATGTTAGCGTAAAACTCCTGAACTAACAGACTAGGAGGAGGTGTCTACTTAACCAAAAGTGGTTCCCAGCTCCGGGAAGTGAAAATTACAGCGAGGTTGGGGGACAGGTCAGACATAATGACCTCGTGCTCGAAAAGGACAGGGCGCTGAGAGAACCATGACCCAAAAACATCCTGAGCTATAGCAGAAACGAACCTTGTTCGATTAAACACAGTTGAAGTACTAGGAGTAGAAGGAGTAATGCGTCCTCTCTTAGGCGGCATCTGAAAGAATTGAATTACAAAACCATTAAAACCTCGATAAACGACAAATGAAATCATGATATGCATGGCATGCATGAATGCACGAAAAATGAGGCAAAGAAAATGATATACAACGTGCCCTACTGTGAATGCACGGTGATTGCAATGGTGCCTAGACGTAGGTGACGTGAAGACATGACACGTGCCATGTGTCTTAACGTAGGGACGTGGTGTCCTGACGTAGTGACATAACGTCAAGACGGAGAGACATGGCATCCCTGTGCGGTGTCACAACCAACACAACCAACACACGACACCAAATAAACACAAACCAACTAAATGCACACTCCAACACAACCTTCTGTCATTCCAATAGTCGAACCCAACACCGAATTCGAACCACCAATGACCAAACCTCGACAAAATTCTGTCCAAAAGCAACTAAACCAACACCACCTTACCCAAAACACACACCATGCAATCTAGTGCACTTGTTATCAACAAAAATCATTGAAATGATTAACTATAGTGAACCACATGCAAGAACTAATGAAAACCACCCACAAAATGATCCTCAACATCAAATTTTGTCGAAAACCATTCAACATTTGATGACAAGCATATCCTATAATCAAAACATGTAGTGCACTACTCAAAGCACAAACAAGAATGCTCAAAGTGAGAAAAATCATGAATGAATTGCAAAAAAAAAATGAGTAAAACTCTTGTTTTGAGCAATTTACCTTTGAATCGTGTTGTTTTGATGAAATGTTTCCTCAATGAAGTGATATTTATTGATTAAACTGTAAGCAAGGCAAAGATTTTGAGTGGGTTGAACAACTTTGACAAGAAATCAAGTAAAGAGTTGGGAAGAATGCGTGAAACCCTAAAAAAAATACCTTCAAATTCAAAATTATGGTCTGTTGTTCGAGCGACACTCGAGCGATAAGCAAGTGAGGCAGCTTCAGCTGCTGTCGCTCGAGCGTGTTCTAGCGATAGGCTGGTGACACACCAAATGATAGAAATAGCACCAAAAATTAAAATATTCAGAAAAATAGCATTTCTTTCACACAAACTAATATATAAACTCAAGTTTTCAACACTTCGATAATTAAAATCAAACATGAAATCATAAGTCGAGCATTATTGAAACAACTTTCCCATATAGGCAGTTAAGCTCAAAATGGAGTAAAGTGTATAAATGACTTATATGTGTAATGTGCCACTATTTTCTCGTGAAAATGACTCCAAACCTTAAATTTGTGAGAAAGGACATGTAAAACATCACTTGTTAAATAAGTATAATCCCTACAGATGAAAGTCAAACTCGAATAATTTTTAGGACCTAAAAATAAGTTCAAATATGTGATAAATTTTCTTTTCCCCCCTAAATGTTAGCATATTTTATTTTTTTATCGATTTACTCGTAAATAACATCTTATGTGCAGACTCTGTCCATTAAGCGACTAAATAGATCCCTGTAACGAGATTTATGCCCATTAACCCAAGTTAGATGACCATAGGCACCAGGTTATGAGAAACCCATCGGGCTTAATTACTCGAGTCAACTAGGCTTCGAACAGAATATAAGATGAATCAATTAAGCACTTAATTTTTTTTTGCAACAATGCAGGGAGCCTATCACGGCTGAGATCATCTAAATGTAGGTCAATTTATGTTCGAGGTCACCCTACTAACATGTGACTGCCATCTCAAATCTCACACACACGGTTCAGACTCATTCACAAGATCGTAGTGTGTGCAGTGCAAAAATTTACATGATAACACATATACTCGATACTCCATGTTAAATCGAACCAAGCAATGGAAATAATAGTGCAACATAGATAATTTCTTACCTAGTTATACATAACATGTTTAAAGTTATAACAATGTGTTATTTTCCAAAAAACGAAATTATTTTTATATTTTTCCATTTTTCAAAAAAAATCTTAAACAATACTTAAAGCAAATAAATGCATAAGAAATAGAAACAACAAAAATAATAATAAAAAAATAAATGGGATGTATGCATGAATGAATGAATACAATAGACTACACATGAATGCACTTAAATACCAATTCAGGGCGAAAGTTGAATGCCCTTGCCATGAAGAGTACGACCATTTTCACGACCTTCGAGGTTGCTTCTCTTGACCTAAACTTTTTTAGAAGCAGAAGATGATTGACAAGAAAGTCAACTTTACTAGTGAAATCCAGATTCTTACTTCCATTCACATGGTTACGACACCTAGATCGAATGTGTCCCAATGCACCACAGTGGTGGCAAGTGGGAATGAACCGTGGTTTAAACTTGCTCGATGGTTGTTGCCGATAAGTAGGACAATTGACCCTACGCCGTTCAGTAGGTCTCGATCCAATAGCATGCTTACCTTTGAGTTTCAGCTAAGCAATCTCACGAGCTTTGTTCGTGGCCAGAACGAAAGTGGTCTTGGATGTACTAGCTGTAGCATCACGGTTATGAACATAACCCAAACCATGTCTGTCACCCGCAGACTTGTTCATCCCAAGCAGATTATCCAGCTTCTACAAGCCTCTCATGAATGATTATAGTTGAGCATTAGATTTATCAAGATCAAAAGTTAATAATATAACTTTAATCTCCAAGTTTTCATTGACGAGCTTCGACTCACTCACTTTCTTGGTCGAGTCCTGAAGGTCACTCAACAATTTTTCACGTTCAAGCTCAAGTTCGTTTACCTTTTTCAGAACTGCTTTGTTAACCTTCTTGATTTTGAGACTCTCCTCAAATAATTCACGATAAGACTCGTGAATGTCTGTCTCGTCATCAGACTCATCATCGGACAACTTACTCTCATTCTCCCCTTTTCCATCCTCAATCTCACGGTCGGATTCGATTGAAACAATCGAGGTGAAGGCCATGAATTTTTGTTTATCCTCACCACCAGATGCCTCATTCTGAGAACAAGAATCCAACTCCTCATCACTCATGGTCACAGCTAAAGCCTTACGCCTTTCCTTATTCGAGCTCCTATTCAGATTATAACATTCATTCCTGTAATGATCGTAACCCTTGCACTTATGGCATGGACATATTGAGTTTTCTTAGTGGGAGTTCTAGAGGTGTTTTTTCTCCTATTCCTCATCATCTTCTGGAATTTTTTAACAAAATATGTAATTTCGTCGTCCCTAAATGTCTTAGTGTCAGTGGACTCGCTCTCATCTTCTCTAACAATGTTCATGTCTATGGATTTATGTTTTTTAGGCTGTGTTAAGGTCAATTCATAAGTTTGGAGGTATCATACGAGTTCTTCTACTTTAACGATGTCTAGGTCCTTACTTTCTTCAATTGCAGTTACCTTAGGTCTAAACCTTTCAGGTAAGGATCTAAAAACCTTACGAACGATTTTCAACTCAGGGATCATTTCGCCTAGACTAAAACTAGAGCCCACAATATCGTTCAACTTAGCATAGAACTCATCAAATCTCTCATCATCATTCATTCTAAGTTCTTCAAATCTAGACGTCAACATTTGCAATTCGGAGTTTTTCACAATTTTAGTATCCTCATGGGTTGTCTCCAAAATGTCCCAAACTTCATTCGTTGTCTCACACATAGACACTCTCCTAAATTCCTCAGGAGACA
>CAIGRF010367244.1:31035-42281 GCA_903798235.1 Fraxinus ornus | reverse complement strand
TGGATGTCCTTACCATGAAGAGCACGACCATTTTCACAACCTTCGAAGTCGCTCATCTTGACCTAAACTTTCTTAGAAGTAGAAGATGGTTGAGTTAACCGAGTCAACATCTCAGTTAAATGGCTGACTTGATTGGCAAGAAAGTCAACCTTACTAGTATAATCTAGATTCTTACTTCTATTCCCACAGTTACGACACCTAGGTCGAATGTGTCCCAGTGCACCATAGTGATGGCAAGTGGGAATGAACTGTGGTCCAAACCTGCTCGGTGGTTGTTGCCTATAAGTAGACGATTGCCCCTACGCTGTTCTGTAGGTCTCAGTCGAATGGCATGCTTACCTTTGGGTTTCGGATAAGCAATCTTACGATCGTTGTTCATGGCAGGAACGAACGTGGTCTTGGATGTATCAGCTGTAGTATTATGGTTATGAACATAACCCAGACCAGGTGACAGGCTTGTTCATCACGAGCAGATTATCCATGCTTGTCACTCGCTGGCTTGTTCAACCTAACAATACCTGGAGGGGGTGAATATTTATTTAACGCGGAATTAAAAACAATCACGAATTAAACAACAACAAGTCACTTTTAATTCTTATCTAGATGGTTAATCATGCAAGTCAAGTTATCCTATGTTGAATTACCGCAACTTGCATATCATAAACAACAAACAATAAGGTGGTAAAGAACACAAGAATTGTTCAAGGAGAAATCCAATTGGGAAAAACTCCGAGCACTTTGTCAGTCAATCCACTATAAACGATTCTGCACTTACAGTTTACCGACTAGACGACGACACGAACTATCTGATCTCCAACAGCTCTTCTGAATTATGTGCTCCCCTACACCAATTCCACCTACAATAACCAACGCTTTCCTGGAATTTCGCTATCCTGCAGTAGCCCTTAACTTGGTAGAATCGTCTATCTCGTGGATCATGAAGAACAACCCGTTCTTCACAGACTGGAACTCCAGTCGCCTTCCTCGATCTTCAGCACCTCTGACAGATATGTAGGAAGTTTGGTTTTTAGTATTTGGATATTGAATCTGATATTTTTCTAACCAAAACACTCACACAAGATGAAGGTTGAATGCTGGAATGAATAGATCTCTCACAGATGAAACTCTCTCAATTAACAACCTTAAGAAAAACGTTCTGTATGTGTTCTGGTATATATAGATAGGTCAAGAAATCAATTGATCGAGAAAAAAGCCTTTAAAATGCGAAAATAAAGTTTCCTGTATAAAGCTGTCGCTCGAGCGAATGGCCAGCGCTCGAACGATAGTGTGTCGCTCGAGCGAAGAAAAGGCGACGGTCTAGCGACAATGTTTCTGCTTTTTAAGCTTGAGCCAACCCTTGAAAATAGTCCAGCGAAAATTCACGCTGTTTTCCTCCTTGTTCTAAACTCGAAACCCTAGACCTAATAACTAACTTTTAAACAAATGTATATTACTCCTTGAACTTTCACAATCTATCAAATTAAGTCATTTTATTTACAGAATTTGCCAATTACAAAATCAACTAAAACCTAACAAAATCCTTATATTCATCAAGAACAAGAGGGCAAATATTATATTTTGTGAGATAAATCAAATCCTAACAAGAATTGAATGTCATTTACATCAAGAAATTGAAGGTTTCAACCCTGGACTTGAAAATCAATAAAAAATTTTGTTTTGTTTTGTTTTGTTTTTGTTTTTTTGCATTATTTCAAGATCCGGGTGATGTTTTTCTATTATTCAACTTGTAATTTATGTAAAATCATGTTAGGCTAGATCCGTTTTTGCATTGGATGAAAATGAACTCTATAATTAATTAATTTATTTTAATTATAGACTATTAGTTTAGTATTTCTTATGTTTCTTGATTAATTTTGTATTCTCATTACATTATTTAATCGGTTGATCACCAATTAGATAATTAGTTGTTTATTGCAGTATATGAGTGTTGCGTTTTTTATATCGTAAGTGTACGATATCGTAACAAACAATATAGTAGACCTTTGAGCCCGAATATCATTCCTACGAAGACTATACTTCAGGACTTCATCAAATTTTTCTAACTCCTATTTGACAAAAGTAAGTAAATAATTATGATGGTTGTAATTATTTTTCCTAACAACTTTTAACTAATTGAAAATATAAAAAAAAAATTTGCAAACAATGGATGATTGAAGATTCAAATACATAATGAATATTAGGACCTAACAATTTCATATATTGATCACCTTTGTTCTTAATTCAAGATTCATAACCTAATGTAGCGTTCGATCGAATTCTTCTATTATATTCAATTTACCCCTCTCGAATTCTCATTGAGCCTATTTAACTAATTAAATTTCACATCTCTATTTGAATCAATTTTAGTTAAACGAAACACTAATCCTAAGACCATATTATGACCGCAATAATTAATATATGTATTTCTATACATTATACTAATTTACCGAATTTTACTATATGATCTAAATCTCAAATTTACCTCTCAATTCGTAAAAGACTCACATAATTATCAAATTAGTGATCAATTAATTCAATACATTAAATTTATAGTAAAAGCAACACATATAAAAATAAATCATATAAATCTTGAATAGAAAAAATAAAGGATCACAAGTCGAATTCATTGTTTTTCCTAATATGAAAATTAGTTACCCATATTGTAAAAATAAAAATACGTAAAAGTGGAACGACATCACTAAAAATTGATAAAACATGAGATTTATATTTATGTCGTCTCCTTTCTTCAAGCTGTGCGTGTATCCTTTTCCCTTCTGTTCCTTCTACTGTCAACTGTTCTTTCTTTTCTGTTTTTCTTTTTCTCTCCTCTTTTCTGTCTTCCCAGCCACTCTTTTTTACTTCTCAACCTCTTTCTTTTCTCTCACTTTTTTTCCTTTCTTTTTTCTCTTCTTTTTCTCCGTCGTCCCTGTGCATTTCCTTTTTCTTCTTCAGCCCCCACCTTTTCTCCTCTTTCCTGTACGTTAATTTTTCCTTCCCCTTCTGTCTTTGTGTGTTATATATATATTTTAGTGACATTTAGGCCCATTTAAATTTTTTAATACAAGTCCATTAAGGCCCATGTAACTCCAACACATTTAATGTATTATTTCTCTCCAATGTTTCATCTTTGGATTTTGTCATTTTTCGCCACTTTTGCATTCTTTTCTTTAATTCTTCATTAAACATAAAGTTTACCTACAAAATATAATATAACATAAATTAGGTAGAATTTCATCCGAAAAATAATAAAATATCATGATTCAGAGCCTCGAATAAGTGTAGAAACTACACTTATCAAGGCAACTCACAATAAGTTTAGAATGTGACAAAGTTAACAGACTAGCAAAATATATTAGGGATAACAATATCGCATGTGCAATCATATAGATAATATGAAATTTAATGCATTCTAATCATTCAAATTTATACTATGAATATATTTGGGTAGTGATTAGAATAAAACTAATATCTCGTGGGAAAAAAAGTTAAATACCTTATATTTATCGAATGTCGAAAATACATGTATATATATATGAACTTGGACTAAAATTTAATCTTTTTGGGATGATACTCTCAACTCATCAAATCTGTTACTTATCAACAATCATGTATGTTTGCGGGATTCGCACAAATAAGTTTTTGACGATGTTGTGGGGAAATAAAGTCTAGGATACCTTCATCCCCATACTTCCTTTTAGGGTGTGTTTGAAATTATTATAAATTATTCTAGGCAATGATTAATTTTTAATTATCTTGAAGGAGCATGACACCTAGAAGATCTGGACAAGGAAAATGACATAATAATTGATCCAACACTTTCACGCAGTCTATACACCACATTCAGATTGATACCTAAGAGTATTTAGTTTCCTTCTTTACCCTTAATTTTTATTTATTACTTGTTATATTTTTAAACATTAAGAGCAATGCCTTTTGTAAGTTTGAGGGCGGGAAAACATCGAGTATTTATCTATTTTTACTATTTTGTGTACTGCTTTGTGTGCTTGCTCGAGTACAAAAAAAGAACAAAAAATTTTAAAGAGTAGTTTATTATTGGTTTTGTGTGTTTGTGTGAGTTAGATAAGCTTGCATATTATGATGCATACTTTGAAATAATATGTTAAACTATAAATTATGAAAAATTTACATGCTAGTTGATTTATTTTTATTCGTGTGAAATTTGATATTTCTATACACAAGATTTATTTTTTGCATCATGAAACATTAATTGATTGAAAATTATGTATAGGTTTACGACATATCAGGGCACTTGTTCAGATTGACATGTATGATTTGCCCAGCACTAGAGTTTATGTATTTGTATTTTGCTTTAACTTTTATTTTTGCTTTAACTTGTTCTTTTTGTAAGGGGAGTATAGTACTTCCTTATTTATTGATTTTTTTGATATCATTTGTAACTACGGTATTCTTCAGCCACAAGTGAGGATATTTTAATAAAATCTCGGAGGTACCGCCCTCCTTCCACCAGGAAAAAAAATTATGTATAGGTTGAAAAACAATTAATAAACCTTAGATGTTAAACCCAAACAATCACTAAATTGTACATCATTAAACCAATTCTATTATAATTTCAGGGTGGTTGAGTTGTTGTAGGGAGACATTGATATAAATGTGTTCATGTGTGTCAAATTTTGTGTAGATTGTCTAAGGTCAATAAAATGAAAATCATGTGAAAATCTTAAGTTATGGTCGATTATTTAGAATAAGAGTTTAATAAGGGACATTACACCAATCATTGCGTAAAAAGTGAACAAAATGCCTTGTTGTGAAGCTATCCTAAAAGATCACAATAAGACACTTATTCAAGATCCAAGAAAAAGACTCAAAAATGGATCAAACTAGTACATGAAACAGAATACACACAAGCTTCATGAAACAGAAGATGCACTACTTGGCTTGATTAAACGTCAAACAATTGCTTGAGAGAATTAGATATTTGACAAGGGATTATTATTTTAGTTAATTCTTGGAGGTTGAAGCAATAAAAAATAAGTAGAATCCTCATTTGTTGATGTGCTAAGATGTAATTAGTAAAATTTAACCAAACTAAAGAGGGTGGTGATTAGTTTTGGGGTGTACATCTTATAAGAGAAGAAATGATAAATTTCACCATTGAGGGTTGTGACTTGAATCACTTTATAAATTTATGATGTTTTACAAGAATTTTCACACATACATTGGTTTTGCATTGGATAAGTAGAAATTAAATTTAGCAATGTGATTTTGAAGTGTTTTATAGTTTAAATAAGAAAATTTTAATCCTGAGACTAAAGGCAAATTACCTAACAATATTTGTTTAAAAAGTTTGTTTAAATTATGTTATAGTTTTATTTGAAGACAAACATATGTTCAAATTTTTGGGGGTATTTGATAAATGTATTTGATATACTTATTTAGGCTATTAAACTGGGGTATTTGTTGTTGATTTCGATGAATGATAACTTAATTATATGCTAATTTTTTGGTTAGGTAAAACTCGATACAAATCAATTGAATTGGACAAAAAAAAAGTAAAAAGGAGCAAAATGATCTTAATCAAAAGTTTGAGGACCAAAGTGTAAAATATCCAATAGCTGATTCAGACAACAAAATGATGATTGAAGATCACATAAACTCAATTAGAAGTCAAATGAGTGAAGAATTGAAATATAATCAATTTCAAGCCGAAAAAGTTATACTCCAGATTTTCAGCCTCAAATTTAGACTCACGTTTCGCATAGTAAACGTCAGAATTGAAAAAAATACTATTTCTAGAAGAATTGTAATCCTTTGAGTTAACATTCTAACAGACTTTGAATCGCCTCGATCGGATATCTTGAAAGAGAAAGTTATGACAAATATACTAACGTTTGTGCAGATCATCAATTCCTCGAGCGAGCGTGTAAGGAAGTTCGGGGACCTATGGTGCAAATTCCTTTTTAGTTGAAATTCTTCTTGAATTTTAATTGTAATGCGATTTTGACCTGATTTTTGGCTCATATGAATACAAAACTTGGGCAAAATATCGAGCAATTCTCTCTAATCTCTTAATACCATAACAAACCATCAAATTCATAAGGACAAGGCCAATTGTTATATTTTGAGAGAAGATCAAATTCTAGAAAGAACTGAATGTTACATCAAGAAATTGAAGATTTCAACCTTAAACTTGAAGATCAATATTTTTTATATTATTTCATGACCTAGGTGATATTTCTCTATTATTCTTCTTGGAATTTGTATAAAATCATGCTAGTTTAGATCCCTTTTTGTATTAGATGTAGATGAACCATATTATTTATTTTTATTCAAGACAAGTAGTTTAGTTTCATTTTTGTGTTTGTATTTCTTGATTAATTTTGTATTCACATTGCCTTATTTAATTGATTGATCACTAATTAGATAATTAGTTACTTGTTGTAATGTTGGAAGACTCAAAATAAGTTTACAACATAACAACACGAATAATAGATGCTAAGAATAATAATATCGTACGTGTAATCATATAGATAATTTGAAATTTAATGCCTTCTATGAATTGTATAGTATGCTCGTGCAAGATGAATTTAATGCCTTCTATGAATCAATAAACTCATTTTGTTCATCTCATAATTTATCAAGGAGTTGGAAATAAATACAAGAAAATGTCTGAAAAGGGCATTAAGCAATGACTACTAATGATAAATAAGTCTTCTATCCAAATCCACAATAAGTAACATAAGAAAGATACATGATATTTCTATTGCAAGCCTCGGCACCATAAAGGGTCAACTTGAAATATACCGCATGATTCGAAACTAAAGGTAAGATTAGTACTTATGCATGTATCGAATCTAATTTGGAAAAAGCTCCTTATAATACTTGATAAATTGATTTAGCATGTACCACTTATGTTACCAATACAATAATGGGATTTCTTTCAATCCAGATCATAAATCCAAATGAAAAGTTTTTTTTTCATGGGCAATCAAATCAAAGCTTCAGTTGATGCCATCAAAACCTATCGTTTAATTTTAGCTACTGGACATCATTTAGATTTATTTTAACCTCTTTATGCACGTTCTATTTCTCACAATTTAGTTTTCTTATTGAAACTTGATTCTGTTGGATATTTCTATAATGGCGGAAATAGATGTCTAAGTTTGTTTAAACAAAATCATCTTATCTATTTCGCTATACTTTGTAATGGCTTATATAAATTAAAGCTTGATAACCTCTTTGTTGAGAATCTTTTAACCTTGCATCATAATGCTGTACTAAACATGGTTTATTGAATGAATGATCTGCTAACTTGTGGCATAAATGTTTAAGTCATATATTCAAGGAAATGATAGAACGATAAGTAAAAACTAAATTCTTCCTAACTTGGATTTCATTGATCTTGGAACCTGTGAAGATTGTATTAAATGTAAACAAACCAAACACACAAAAAAAGAGTAATAAGAAGAACACAACTTGAGATAATGCACTCCGATATATTTGGGCCTGTTGATATTCTATCCTTCCGTACAAAAAAAAATATTTTATCGTCTTTATTGACGACTTTTCTCATTATGGTTATGTCTATCTGCTACATTAAAAGTTTCAAACTGTAAATGCTTTAGGGGTCTTTATCAATGAAGTTGAACATCAATTAGATAGAAATGTGAGAATTATTAGATTCGATAGAGGTGGTGAATATTATGTAAAGTATGATAAAATTGGACAACACCCTGGTCCATTTGCTAAATTTCTTGAAAGACATGACATATGTTCTTAATACAATATACCAGACATACTATAATAGAATGGTGTATTTGAAAGTAGTGATGACAAAAAAACTCGCCCGTCCCGCCCCGAATGGGATGAAAAAAACCCGCATCGACGGGTTGGCGGGACGGGGATTGCCACCTCGTATCGGGTCACGGGCTGCCCTGCCCTGCCCCGTGAAGAATAAAAAAATTAATTACAAAAAAAATTAGTCACTGAAAAAAAAAATTTAATTTCAGGTCTAGCATCTCATTGCAAAACTAAATGAAATATTGGCCCACGAAACTGTAGATGAAGTTGGTATTTGGAAAATGAAACTTGATCCAAAGTCTCTTTAGCTTTTTGAACTTTTACCTCTAGCAATCTAGGATCAATTGATGCTTGAAAGGGATCCACATGGAAATGTCCAAGTAAATGCTTTTACCTTTTCAATGTTTAAATTCATATTTTTGAATTGTGATGTGTAGGTAGGTTATACGTTATTGTTAATCCCATTGCTAAAATCGAGATAGAGAAAATGCTCATTCAAATGGTCGAAACTGAGTTGGGGCTAAGGAAGCAAGGAGGTGTATATAAAGGCTATTTCAGAGGACAAAAAAATAGTTAACTGAAAAAAAATATAAATGGGGAAGGCCTGCGCCTTGCACTTGCCTCGCTCTGAGCCCCGCCCCACCCTATCTAAGGCGGGGCACGGGGCAGGACGGGGGTACCCCGCACCGCTATCATCTCTATCTAAAAGGCGTAATTGTACTTTAATGGAAATTGTTAGGTGTATGTTAAGGAAACCTTCTTTCCTATTTTTTTGTGGGTTTATTCGTTAAAGACTTCTATGTATTTGCAGAACATGGTTCCAAGTATGGTAATTCGAAAAGACTCTCTTTGAATTGCAGACTGTAAGGAAATCCAGTTTAAAGACTTGAATGTTTGGGGCTTGCCTGGCAAAAGCAATGATTTATAATCCACATGAAAAGAAACTATACTCAAGAACAATTAGTTGATTTTTCATTGGTTATCCAAAAAAAATCAAAGGGATATAGATTTTATTATCCTAACCATAGTACTAGAATTGTTAAAACTAGAAATGTTAGGTTCATTGAAAATAAAGAATTTATTGGGAATGTGGAACCACAAAATGAGAAAATTCAAGTTTCTCTACCCTCAATTTATTCAAATGTTGTTCCTCAAATTGTTGAATGACATTAAGCACCTCACAATGAAGTTGCTAATAATGAACCCACACTAAATGAACCACAATGTAATAATATTAAGAAGGTCACAATGACAATGTACACCTGCTATTGCTGATGATTGTGTGGTTTACCTACAAAAGTCTAAATTTGACTTATGAATTGTTGATGATGATCTAGTTTCAATTTCACATGCTATTAAAAGTTCTAATTTGGATAAGTGGTTAGATACTATGAAAGATGACTTGAGATCTATGGAACATAATGATGTCTAGGATTTCGTCGAATTACCTGAATTGTGTAATAGAGTTAGGCGCAAATGGATCTTTAAGACTAAGTGCTGTGTTGAACGATATAAAGCTAGACTTATTGCCAAACGTTTTACTCAAAAAGATGGCATTGATTATAAAGAGAACCTTTTCGCTAGTTTTCAATAAAGACTTGCTCAGAATTATAATGATTTTAGTAGCTCATTATGACTTAGAGTTACATTAAATGGATGTGAAAACAACATTTATAAATGGAAATTTGGATGAAGAAATTTATATGGAGCAACCTAAAGGTTTTTTTAGCTGAAGGAAAGGTACGCATGCTGTGTAAGTTAAACATATCAATATACGAACTTAAACAAGCTTTCAGTCAATGATATCTTAAGTTTGACGATACAATTACTTACTTTGGATTTAAGGAAAACATTGTTCATCATTGTATATATCTAAAGGTCAGTGGGATGAATTTTATATTCTTGATTTTGTATGTTGATGATATCTTGCTATTTTGTACGGGAGATGCATCTTATGTGATTGAATCGAAATATTTCAAGATATGTCACAAGTATTGTTATGGTTATCTCAGAAAGTATATATCAATAAGATCTTAGAGATATTTAAGATGTAAAAATGTTCAGCAACTGCCATTTCAATTCGAAAAGGAGACAAATTTAGTCTCATAGAATGTCCTTAGAATCGGAACGCAAACAAACGATAGCTATTCCTTATGCATTTCTTGTTGGGAGCTTAATGTATGCTTAGACTTGCACTAGGCTAGATATCAGTTTTTTTGTTGGAATGCTGGTAGGTATTAAAGTAACCTAGGAATTTATCATTGAAAAATTACAAAGAAAGTGTTGAGATACGTGCAAAGAATGAAAGACTACATGCTCCCTTGTAGGTGATATTATAACTTGGAGGTCAATGGGTATTCAGATTCCGACTTTGTAGATGTGTGGATACTAGAAAGTCCACATTTGGATACTTGTTCGTATATCATTGAAAAGTGTGAAGCAGTCAGTCATTACTACATCCATATGAAAGTTGAGTTTGTGGCATGTTTTGAGGCCACAGTTTAAGGAAATTGGCTGCGAAATGTTATTTTGGGGCTTGGAATTGTCGACAATATTGTCAATTCGCTAACACTTTATTGTAACAATTATGCAATTGTCTTTTTTTCAAAGAACGACAAGTACTCTAAGGGTGCTAAACACATATAATTGAAGTGCTTTGTCATTAAAGAAGAAGTTCAAAAACAATAAGTGTTAATCGAGCATAACGAAAGGATTGTCACCAAAGACATTTAAGAAACATGTCGAAAGAATGAGCATTATTGAAAATGATCATTGACATTATGCAATTTATGATGTTTATGTATTTGACATTTTGAGCTTGTTTATGTGTTATTTTCGACAAAAAAAATATTATTCATGTTTTAATAATTGGTATGTGTACATGAATAGATTATTTGAATGTCGACAGAGATAGTTTTTACAAATGTATTGTTGTAATAGAATTATTGAGTTTCTCATTACATATCATGTTAACTAAGGACTAATATCATAGTACTAAGGAAGGAATTATGTTGAAATAATGGTGTACAACCGCCATTACTTTTATTGATCTTTACTTAAAGATGATATATTAAGCGACCAATGTACGAGGGATTTTAGCTTATAATATGTGCATTACATTATAGACCACATAACGAGGTAATATTACACGAGCCAATAAGAGAATGTAAGACAAAATAATTGTGGCCCACATGATATTTTCTAAAGAGGAAATTAGATCGGGTACTCTTTTTTTCATAGTGTTTTGATTAATAACCCTTAAACTAATTAAACATTTTAATAAAGTATTAATTACGTCCTAAATCATGAAACCAAAGCCCAACCTGTACAATCACTAAATCAATACGGGAATTAAAGCATCATCAATCACTAATTCATTCCCAAACAAAAGCACATCATCGTCGGAAACGACATCTCCCTCCTTACAACTAAATCGCCCTCCTCCACCAATGAAGCAAATTACAGCA
>CAIGRF010367244.1:14603-27849 GCA_903798235.1 Fraxinus ornus | reverse complement strand
CCTAAATAAAACAAAAGAAAATTAACCAAACTTAAGTAAAAATTAATTATTTGACGACATGAAACCCAAGTAATATGACACAAATAAGTGCAAAAAATGCACTTATCAGTTTCATTTGATTTTCGACATATATAAGAGAAATGCTACATGTATATACCGTATTTATGCCCCTATTTGTTTCTAATTTTTTTTGCTCATTTCAATGAAAATTTCAGCCGTTACTTGGTCCACATCCGCAACTTTTAATTTCACCATCTTACAGTGGGACCCATGGGTTGGAAAAAAGGGCCTAAAAATTAATTATTCATTACAAATAACGGGATATAAACGGTGTGTATATACTGATTTATTGAATGCCAGTTGGTAAGATTTCAATGGATTTTGGACCTATATGCTATATGTAGAGGCTGTATTTATAAAATGTCGGGCAAAATTTCATTGGAGTTTGAACAAAAAATAAAGTTAAATAAACCAATTGAATTCTGTCGTCTGAGCACCTGTAAATTCATTCGTATATAAAATTTGTACAAGTAACATTTTTTATTAGATAATACATTCTTCTATAGCATGAACAGGTAAGGACCGGTGGCCACTTCATATTCCCACTTAAAAAAGTTTTAAAAGTTGTGCCGTATCCTGACTGACTTGAGTAGAACTAGGGCCGTATATGATCCGATTCGATCCAGACCAAACTGAACCTGAATTTTTGGGTATCTAGTAAGTGGAACTGTTGGATCCAATATTAATTATGAAACCATTTGTCCGGTATCATTCGGTTCGGTTCGATTCGATTCTTGAGTTCCGTTCAATAATTAATTTTTTTTATATTTACAACAATGCTACATTAATTCGACCATGACATTCAATCTTAACTCTTACACAATAACGTAGTCCAGTCTCGTGATATCTTTTGCGCATTTTTTTTTATCGAATTCTTCATAAATTTGACTGTTAAAATCACAGAAAAAGGAATATAGTGAGTTCACAATAATAGAATGATAGAAACGAAATTACGGTAGAAGAAGAGATTTGGATAAAATTTATGTCAATTTGATTAAGTTGGACTTGATCGGAAAATAGAAATAGTGAAATCATATTTTGAATTTGAGCTAAATTAATTAGTTAGCAAATTTATTTAGAAAAAATAAAATAAGTTGACTTATTTAAGATAAAAGAATTTTAAAAAATAGGTAGATTCAGTTCTTATTCGATTATTCGGTTCTTGGTCTAGTTTCAAATCAAATTCGTTGATTTTCGATTCAAATACCAGTTCAGGTATTTAACTTAAGAAGAGTCACTTGGTTCGAATTCAGTCCAGTTCGAGAGTTTTGTCATAAGTAGATCTTTTTGGAGCACTTGCATGAAAAGTTACTTTATCAATATTTACTATATCTAAAATGACTTTAATACCCTTTAGCAAGTATTGGTTGCCGCATTTGCACCTCAATTTCTACATTTTCCATAAAGGAAAACAAATGTTAACTGATAAATATATTTTAAACGATCATCTATATTCTTAAATTATGTTAAAATTTAGTTGACAAATTTCTACTCATTTTAGTATATATTTTGTTTTCTTAGGTAATACTCCCAATTTGGAGATGGATCAAGCAAAAGGAAGAGGATGTGTGTTTGGACAAAGGGATAGAATTGCACAAGGACTGGGAAGTATTGTGACGTGACAGGAAGGAATAAAAAGTTAATTGAAAGAAATCATAGCATTCAGGGACCAAAAATTGAAGAAAGTTAAAGAATGGGAACCAATTGTGCTAATTTTATAAACGAGGACCTAAGCATAAACACAAAGGTTAGTGGAAGATCATCGAAATTTTCAGGATGGTCTCACTATTTTGGGAAGAAGGGTTTGAGAGTACATGCTAGAACTGAAGAGAAAATTTAAAATTAGTATCAAGAGTGGTGCACACAGGGAGCTAAATACCGTGCTCGTTGAGGAAACATGATTTATGCTATACCTAGGATATTTTAGACTTGTATTAGGACCTTTTAAGTGATACCTACACCCACATATATCCCATATCTCGGATTACATGAAGGTGAAGAAGGTGCAATTCAAGGTTTATTGAGCATATTCAAAATTAAGGGTCGTACTCATCTTTCTCCTCACTTATTCCCGGTTACGTGTTTCAAAAAATAAAAAAAATGCTCAAACTCTTTGATTTTAAAGATATCCAACTAAACTCCCTGTCATTGGGATTGCGATGAAACCTTGTGAATTATTTTATTTTAAGATTGCTCATTTTTGTTATAATTGTTGATGGTGGTTGATTGTTTATTATGCATTATTCTGTTTTGATGCTTAATCATTATTGAAGCATATTTGTAATTTATATTATTTTCGAGATAGCTTGGGTATAAATTTAGCATATGGTAATAAAAAACATAGGGTCCTATAGTAGATAGAGATAGTAATCTATACTATAAAAACTGTGAATAATGAATTTTGTGATTGAATGCATATTATATGTTCGCATATGATTAGTTCACATTTAAGGGTTGAGTTCATCTAGGTAAATATTTTTGATTAATTTCGAATAATTGATATTCAACGTACGCAAGAAATAATTATCAATTGGTAATTGAGAATTAAATAAGGATTACAACGGTGGATTCAGTATCCTAGTGTCACTCTTGATTTGAATTACATACTAAGACTCATACTAAAATAATCCGTCCCAAATCACCATGGTGTATTCGAAACGTGACGTGCATCAATGGTAGATATCAACTAGACGTCGGACCCTCCTTGGCTACCTTTGACCTCCTATAATTATAATGAATTCAATAAAAAACGGACAGAGTTCCTTTTGTAATATGGATTAAATCTACACGAAAAGTAAAAAATTTCCCAATAGAAATATGCTGTAAAATAGGGAACACATGTCCAATTACATATATACTAATCAAAATAAAGTGCATATATAATGATTTTTAATATTCATTATAGTTACAGCGGTGGGTAACCTTGATGGTGAGTCCGACATAGCTGACATCTACAATAGGCGCACATTACATTTTGAATCCACCATGGTGATTTAGGATGGATCATATTAATTGGCATCAGAGTATGATCATAAAGTCAGTAGGTTTGTATCACATCTATTCTACTTGTTCTCAATGTCATGTATATCATGTAGGTAGGCCATGGCTCGTAGTGATAAGACTCATAGGCTCCAAAATGTGTCTCTTCAACCACAAGTTGCTATTGATAGGAAGGATATTGGAGAAGTTAGTATGGTCAAGGAACCAGTTCATCAGACTCATGAGCAAATACGTCATGGGGATGTAGCTCAGAATATGATCCTATACGTGATAGGATTGCTACAACTGTTGCTTCTGCTTTATATAGCACAGATAAAGAGATAGTATTGAACGAGTTGTGGTTAAAGTGTTTACAGGAATGGTTGATCTAGTAGTAGCCAAATCTTGGATGATCAAAATTGAAAGAGTTTTTGATGACATGGGTAGTCTTGATGATCGTAAGCTACACCATGCTACTTTTTGGCTAGAAGGAGTTAGCATATAATAACTAGATATAAATGACGATTTTTGAGGTTATATCTGATATTGAAATATTCTAAGGACTTATTCATTACAACGAAAATCGCAAAAGAAAGTTATTCGATCTTAAATGTGTAACAATTGTTACAGAAAAAGAACTTGATTAAAGAATAGTTCAAATCATGACATAAAGTGAAGTTTGGGGGAGCATATGAAATTAGTATCTTGAACTTCAAATTGGGAAATAATTGAGTTTCTCCAAGGTTTGGTAAAATGAAGAGCTAAGAATGTCATATATTGGTCCTTAATATGTATTCAATGCTTGGACCCAATTGTTTATTAATGGAGTTTTCAATGGACTTATCTGATATTCAAGAATGTATTCCCTATTTCCACGGTTTAGTAAATATTTATTAGATTTAACTTATGTTTTAAGATTATGAGTACAATTAAAGAGAGCTCATCTTAGTACAATTGAAGAGATCTCGACCCAGAAAAAGTCGAAGAAAATGCAATATAGGAAAGCATGGATTTTGTATAGTTATATTAGTACGCTAGTTAAATTATGTTGGAGAAATCATTTAAGATGAGGTAATATGGGCAAGTGATGATCAAATATGTGTTAGTATCCTCGTGCTTAGAATCAAGTCCAGTGAATTTCAAAGACGAAATTCTTTGAAGGAGGTAAGAATATTGTTATAACCCGTTTTATACTAGTCAAAACTCAAGGTTTCTTATTCAAAGTCAAAAGTTTGACTAGTTAAAATCAAATAATTACTTAAATTGAATTGGAGCTTATTTTACAATTTAAAATACTGACGGGTATTAGATGAATAAAATAGAAATTTGGGGATTTAGTTACCAATTATTGAAAGTTAATAGCTAAATTTTATACAAAATAGAAATTGCAAGTTAATGCTCCACTAACTTAACAATTGTGCTCCATTATTCATTTTGTAAAAGCAGAAAACAGATACAGAAAGCAGAAAAGCTGAAAAGGGGAAAAGAGAAAAGGAAAAGGGAAGAAAAGAGAAACGGGAAGAAGGAAGGAAAGAAAGAAGAGAAGAGAAGAGAAAAAGGAGTAAAAAGAGATTAAGAGAAAGGAGTACAATTTCTAGCTCAAACTTCTTAATTGGTTAGTTTTCATTTGCATTAAGGTAAGTAATACCATTTTGAGCAAACTCTGTAACTTTTAATTGGGTTATTGAGTAAGGAGAACCCCCTGTTTGGTGAAGATTAAAATCAAAATTTTAATAAGCTTTGATAGAAGTTGATAAATGTGTGGTTGAAAAGTCGTGGAACTCATAAAATATATGGTTAAAATGAACGTTGAATTTGATTTAGATTAAAATCTAAATTTTAGTCGGTACCAAACATGGGCTAGTTTGTAGAAATGATTGTGTTGATGGATATTCACATGAAAGAATGAAATTATGGAACGAGATAAAATTTAAATTTGTTGAATTACGGTTATTAATTGTCTTTGGATTGGTAGATGAAATTACTTTTTGGGATGAAAGTAATTTTTATAAAGTAAATAATAGTGAAGGGATTATAAATTAGAATTAGCTCAAATTGATTAAAGCAAAATGGATTATTTTACTTATTGAGAAATCCAGTTTTAGTATTCCGTCATTAAACCATTGTTTGACATCTTTTAAATTAACACTCTTTTTTCTACATAGTCATTTTCAACAACGCATTTACATAATAAAATATTCTACACGTAAACCTAAAATTTTTCCCCATTTTGTAACCGCACTTTCTCCAAAAATTCACTAGGGTTAAATATTAAGGGCTATTTGGTACTGTAATTGTTAAGTTGGTTATTTTGTATCGTATTCAGATGATGACGAAGCTATTGGAAAAGCCCATCGACCATCATAGCCTATAGCTTATATTCAGCGAGTGAAAAAACTTATTTTTAAAATTAAGTACCTATTAAATTTATATCGGTTCATAAAGTTACTTATTTTAGATAATTGATTTGACAACATGATTTTCATAATAAAACGAATTTTTATAATAATTCCTTTTAAAGTTATATTCAACTCAGTTAAATCATTTCATGCCATATTATATAAATATAAATATTTCAGTGTGTTTAAAAATATTTTTAAAACTATCAAAAAGTACTTTGGTGATTTTATATTAGTCCGCATTTGTGTGAATTTATTTTCACAATATATGACCCTCTATAGTTATTTTACTCGCTCTGCATTGATATAAATGTGTTTCCATCATGTATGACCAATTATGATGATTTTACTCATTCCGCACCATTGTAAAGGTGTTTTAATAGTGTATGATCATAATATAGCCTTTGGACAATTTTGCACACTTATGACTAGAATTACAAAATTATCATATATGAATGGATTTGTCATTTATATCGGTATTAATTGATACACGAGTATAATTATTTTGGTTACCTTTTGATGTGATTTTTTTAATATTATTACAAACTATCATATTTTAGAATTTAGAATTAGATTTACTTAGTTACATAATAAAGATTTCAGGGCTAAATATTAAGTGCCTATTTGGTACTATAATTGTTAAATTGGTTATATTTTGTATCGTGCTTAGATATGACGAAGATATTGGGAAAGCCCATCGACCATCATAGCCTATAGCTTATATTCAGTGAGTGAAAAAACTTATTTTTAAAATTAAGTACCTATTAAATTTATATCGGTTCATAAAGTTACTTATTTCAGATAATTGATTTGACAACATGATTTTCATAATAAAACAAATTTTTATATTCATTCCCTTTAAAGTTATATTTAATTCAGTTAAATCATTTCATGCCATATTATATAAATATAAATATTTCAGTGTGTTTAAATTTATTTTTAAAATCATCATAAAGTACTGAGGTGATTTTATATTAGACTGCAAGTGTGAATTTATTTCCACAATATAAGACTCTCTACGGTTATTTTACATGCTCTACACTAATGTAATTTTGTTTCCATCATGTATGACCATTTATTGTGATTTTACTCGTTATGCACTATTGTGAATGTGTTTTCATAGTGTATTATCATAATATAGCATTTGGACAGCTTTGCACACGTATGACTAGAATTAAAAAATTATCAGATACGAATAGTTTTGTCATTTACATCGATATTAATTGATACATGAGTAGTTATTTTGGATACCTTTTGATGTGATTTTTCAATAATATTACAACTTATCATATTTTAGATTTCGGAATTAGATTTACTTAGTTACATAATAAAGATTTTAGCCTATAATATTGTGAGATGACAGTTTTACACAGATTTTCATTGATATTGGATTACTTATATTCAAAATACGTTATAGTTACTTATGTAGAATAAAGAATAAACGATTTTATGATTCAAGCATATGTAAGTTTTGAAAGGAAGACTTCTAAGTAAATATGTATAAATGGAAAAAATATATTTATTTGTGAACTGTATATTCACTGAATTACAAGTTCATATATTTTGTCACCATTTTCTTATCTGATAGTAACCAAAGTTGAGTAGCATTGAAACCTACCGATCCACCTAGTCGAGCCACATATCGTCATTAGTTGTATAACTTAATTTTTAGTTTATATATTTTATATTTCTTTTGGGGTACATTCTTACCATGTTTGATAAGTCATTTTGTATTTTATGTATGATATTATGGGCTCACTGCATCTTTTGTATATTAATTGCATTTGGCGGTTTCGACTTGTAAAGAATAGTAAATATCGATTCCCCTGCACTTTATTTTGACTAGTTTTTGTTTAGAAGGCTTGGTATATCCTATTTTAATGTATGTGTATATTTTTTTTTAGCAAATTTGTTATTTTCTAGGTGGTTTTAAAAATTCATCATAGTCAAAGTAGGTCAAAACCAAGTCCGTCCTACATTTAGCAAGTATCCACCACCTACGTACGTCGCATTTCGGATCCACTATGGTGAATCGAGACAGATTGTGTCACATACGCCTCTTAAATTGCTTAATTTAGTTGATAATAGACAAACTATTAAGATTTAATATGTCTACATATCAGCTCCTCATCAGCTGAGCTTTATTCCAGATCATTTGGTGATTCAGCATCCTTCCTTCCTAACTGTCATAACTTTTTTGCCTCTTGTTTTTGGACCACCAATATGTTGTACAAAGATTCCAACATGATCCATAAATTAAGGAACGACCCAACAGCTATAGCTTCTAGATTATTCTTGTAGCAATGCAATGTATTATAGATTCAATAAGCTCAGTCAATACAAACATGGTTCATTATAATCTTTGCCTTGCTTTAGGAAATTAACTTGGTATCAGAGCTAGCCATGGCCAACGCTAGCAATACCCCACAAAATGCTGATTCGCCACTGCACCAGCTTCATTCTCCAGCAGCACTGCTGCACCATTACTTGGAAATAATCGCCTCTCACCCTTTGGTGCTAATCTGANGCCACTGCACCAGCTTCATTCTCCAGCAGCACTGCTGCACCATTACTTGGAAATAATCGCCTCTCACCCTTTGGTGCTAATCTGACTCAAACCGTCTATATGCAGCTGGATAAGAACAATTACTTGCTGTGGAAAAATATGATCCTCCCAATGGACATAACCAGGAAGGATACATTCTTGGGACAAAGGTGTGTCCTCAAGAGTTTACAGGTACTCAAATTACTGGTGAAGCTGGAACCAGTATTGAAATGGTGAAAAATCCTGAATATTGTCAATGGATGTCAACAGACTAGCTGTTGATGGGATGACTTTATTCTTCCATGACCCCGGATATAGCAATGAGGGGAATGGGTGTAGCCAACTCAAATGAACTATGGACTGCCATTGAAGAAAGTTATGGATTCCAAAATAGATCGAAGATCACCTTTCTTACTGGTGAACTTCAGAAATCAAAGAAAAGAAACCAGAGCATAGATCCGTATCTAAACAAAGTAAAACAACTTGCTGATAATCTAGAAATTGTTGGTAAAACCATTACTCAAACAGATCTGATCACCCAAGTTTTAGTTGGACTAGATGAAGATTATACACCAATTGTTGTTCAACTAAATAGCAGGGATCACATTTCCTAGGGAGAACTTCAATCCACTTTAATGACTTATGAAAGTCGACTGGAACACCTTAACTCAATAAAAATGAAATGGCTAGAATAAATCTTGACCAAATCTCAGCAAATATTTCTCAGAGATCTATTTTTGTCCATCACCATTTCAGATCCAATAGGCCAAGTATGGGAGGACGATTTCCAAATTTTAACCATTACAAAAGTGGAAGAAGAGGTAGGAGCAGAGGAGGAAACTCATATGGAGGAGATAGGCCAGTTTGCAAAGTGTGTGGAAAAGTTAGACACTAGGCAACATTTGCAATTTTAGGTATGATGAAAGATATACTGGCACTTCACCAAATCAGAGAATCAGCTACAGCTCTCATAGCCTCTCCCAACACGGTGAGTGATCTAGCATGGTTTGCAGACATAGGAGCCAGCAACAATATCACCTATGATAAAGGAAACCTCACCTCAGCTAGTGAATACACTGGTAAAGAGAAGATCATGGTGGGAAATGGAACTAAGTTGAACATTTCATACTTTGGAACCACACACGTTTCTGCTTTAAATGACAAGACATTGGTGTTGAATAAATTATTTCACGTGCCTGATATAAAGAAAAACCTTATTAGTGTCTCACAACTTACATCAGACAATCAGGTTTTCATGGAATTTCATCCTAACAGTTGTTTTGTCAAGGACTTGTCAATGAAGGAGATGATGCTACAAAGGAGGCATAAGAAAGGGCTGTATCAACTGGATTTTCCTCATCAAAGCATCAAACAACTCCCTCATCAGTCAAACTTTCCAAATAAATACTACTGTAACTTTTCCTCTGTTCCTACCAGTTAAGTGTCTTCATCTAATTCCAGTCAAGAGTTCTATGTTAATTCCTTTATTAGCTCGAGTCATGAGTCTTTGAATGTTGATGTATAGCACAAAAGACTTGGCCATCCATCCAGCCAAGTGACGAGCCAAGTTTTTAAAGTCTGTAACCTAAAAACTAAGGAAAATGACATCAAATCATTTTGCAATGCATATCAACTTGGCAAGTCTCACTTGTTACCTTTCTTTTTATCCTCATCACATGCCAAAACACCCTTGGAAGTATATACTAATATATGGGGACCATCATTAGTGTTATCAACTTCAAGGTTCAGACATTACATAACCTTCTTAGATGATTATAGCAGGTTTTTTGTTCCCTTTAGACAACCATTCGTATATTAAGTTGGCTTTAATCTTGTTCATACAATTTTGAACATCAACAAGCTCAATCAATACAAACATGGTTCATCATCATCTTTGCCTTGCTTTAGAAAATTAACTTGGTATCAGAGCTAGCCATGGCCAACGCTAGCAATACCCCCACAAAATGCTGATCCTGCCACTGCACCAGCTTTATTCTCCAGCAGCACTGCTGCACCATTACTTAGAAATAATCGCCTCTCACCCTTTGGTGCTAATCTGACTCAAACCGTCTATGTGCAGCTGGATAAGAACAATTACTTGCTGTGGAAAAATATGATCCTCCCAATGGACATAACCAGGAAGGATACATTCTTGGGACAAAGGTGTGTCCTCAAGAGTTTACAGGTACTCAAATTATTGGTGAAGCTGGAACCAGTGTTGAAATGGTGAAAAATCCTGAATATTGTCAATGGATGTCAACAGACTAGTTGTTGATGGGATGACTTTATTCTTCCAGGACCCCGGATATAGCAATGAGGGGAATGGGTATAGCTAACTCAAATGAACTATGGACTGCCATTGAAGAAAGTTATAGATTCCAAAATAGATCAAAGATCACCTTTCTTACTGGTGAACTTCAGAAATCAAGGAAAAGAAACCAGAGCATAGATCAATATCTAAACAAAGTAAAACAACTTGCTGATAATCTAGAAATTGTTGGTAAAACCATTACTCAAACAGATCTGATCACCCAAGTTTTAGTTGGACTAGATGAAGATTATACAGCAATTGTTGTTCAACTAAATAGCAGGGATCACATTTCCTAAGGAGAACTTCAATCCACTTTAATGACTTATGAAAGTCGACTGGAACACCTTAACTCAATAAAAAACGAAATGGCTAGAATAAATCTTGACCAAATCTCAGCAAATATTTCTCAGAGATCTATTTTTGTCCATCACCATTTCAGATCCAATAGGCCAAGTATGGGAGGACGATTTATAAATTTTAACCATTACAAAAGTGGAAGGAGAGGTAGGAGCAGAGGAGGAAACTCATATGGAGGAGATAGGCCAGTTTGCGAAGTGTGTGGAAAAGTTAGACACAAGGCAACATTTGCAATTTTAGGTATGATGAAAGATATACCGGCACTTCACCAAATCAGAGAATCAGCTATAGCTCTCATAGCCTCTCCTAACACGGTGAGTGATCTAGCATGGTTTGCAGACATAGGAGCCAGCAACAATATCACCTCTGATAAAGGAAACCTCACCTCAGCTAGTGAATACACTGGTAAAGAGAAGATCATGGTGGGAAATGGAACTAAGTTGAACATTTCACACTTTGGAACCACACACGTTTCTGCTTTAAATGACAAGACATTGGTGTTGAATAAATTATTACACGTGCCTGATATAAAGAAAAACCTTATTAGTGTCTCACAACTTACATCAGATAATCAGGTTTTCATGGAATTTCATCCTAACTGTTGTTTTGTCAAGGACTTGTCAATGAAGGAGGTGATGCTACAAGGGAGGCATAAGAAAGGGCAATATCAACTGGATTTTCCTCATCAAAGCATCAAACAACTCCCTCATCAGTCAAACTTTCCAAATAAATACTACTGTAACTTTTCTTCTGTTCCTACCAGTTAAGTGTCTTCATCTAATTCCAATCAAGAGTCCTATGTTAATTCCTTTATTAGCTCGAGTCAAGAGTCTTTGAATGTTGATGTATGGCACAAAAGACTTGGCCATCCATCCAGCCAAGTGACGAGCCAAGTTTTTAAAGTCTGTAACCTGAAAACTAAGGAAAATGACATCAAATCATTTTGCAATGCATATCAACTTGGCAAGTCTCACTTGTTACCTTTCTTTTATCCTCATCACATGCCAAAACACCCTTGGAAGTATATACTAATATATGGGGACCATCACCAGTGTTATCAACTTCAGGGTTCAGACATTACATAAACTTCTTAGATGATTATAGCAGGTTCACTTGGATTTACCCCTTAAAATTGAAATCAGAATCTTTGAAGGTTTTCAGCCAATTCCAAAAACTTGTTGAAAACAAACTAAACCATAAAAATAAAGACTCTGCTGGCTGATTGGGGGGGGGGGGAGAATACAGAGTTTTCCTTAACTTCTTGACACAAGAGGGAATCGAATTCAGGCATTCATGCCCCTATACTTCAGCCCATAATGGTAGAATAGAGAGAAAGCACAAACGTATTACTGAGACATGCTTGACTTTGTTGGCTCAGGCTCAATTACCACTGAAGTACTTGTGGGATTCCTTTCACACTGCTACATACCTCATTAATAGACTGCCAACACCTATCCTTAAACTGTAATCTCCCTATCAAACTCTGTACAAAAAGGAACCTAACTATAGAGCCTTAAAAACTTTTGGATGTGCCTGCTACCCTTGTTTAAGGCCTTATCAAAAACATAAATTTAGTTTCCATTCCACTAAATGCGTTTTCCTGGGCTATAGTAACTCATACAAAGGCTATAAATATCTAAACTCTTCAGGTAAATTATACATTTCAAGACATGTTGTATTCAACAAATTTGAGTTTCCCTTTGAGTCTTTATTCAATGACAAAAACCAATCTCAGTCTGTAGTACCTGAAGTAATTGTTCCCTACATCCATTTTCCATCTGATCCTAATAATTCTATCACTGCTCCAGTCCTATTGATACAGCTCAGACTAAAGCAACTCATGGCCAGCATCACTTAATTTCTAACTCAAGTGACAATAAGCAGGAAAATGAGCTTCATGATAACAATCTGGATGAGTTTGACAGAAGGTTTTGTCCCCTCCCCACTTTCGTTCATCATCCACATGAACAAATTGTCCCCCATACGACCGATGAATCTCAAATGATTACTCATACCTGAAATGTTGGGATTGCAAATTCCGTACAATAAATATGTCTACATTTAATAATATGAATGTAGAACTTTCAAATATTGAAATCCATGGAGTATCAGAAGGTAAAATCAAGGATGTGTTAACTATTTTCAAGTGTCGAATTTGACATTTAATTGTTAATCCGATAGTTCAGAAATATCGGGTTCGACAGTTTACATGTTTAAACCAACTGTTTCAACAGAACTATTCGACAGATGATCCGTAGGAACTGTCGGGAAACTAGAAAATATGTATTTGGTACATTTGAAGAAATTATTGAAAACATTAATGGTGATAATCAATTCTCAACTACAACATGAAGACATCTTCCCATTAATAAATAACTTAATGTTTCATTAAATATGGAATCCTTCAGTTTTGTACATGATATTAGTAATTTTATCCTTCAAAAATATTTCAAAAACCAAACAAATCAATGAATAATAGTTTCAAAAATTTCTCCCATTGCATTTGACCATATTGTATTTAACATCTAAAAAATAGTAATCTATAACATAAAATTATAAACAATTTGTAATGGCTAACCTCTCAAAATGGATGAT
>CAIGRF010367244.1:0-14371 GCA_903798235.1 Fraxinus ornus | reverse complement strand
GACATTTTGCACCAAAAAGTGACATTTTTGCTCACAAAAAGTGAAAATGACAATTTTTTGGATTTTTAAATTTAGTGACATTTATGAAAATTCCCCAATAACAAATTTAACACTTGGATATGAATTTTATAGCCTACAGACAAAAGTTTAAATGTTTTGGATAACTTCAAAATAAGAAATGCAAATTGTTATCTTGGTTTGGGAAAAATGATGTTTTTGCAAAAGGTAAAATAGTATTAGGGCTGGGCGTGGGTTGGGTCGGGTCGGGTTTTTACTCAACCCAACACAACCCAATCAAGTTCGATTTGGTATAAAATTAACCCAACCCGACCCAATTACGTATTTAAACCCAACCCAATCAAGTTCGGTCGGGTCGGGTTGGGTTGGTCAATTTATGGTCAACATTTTGTTTACCATCGAAAATGAAGATAACATGTCAATAACTTTTATTTATATGAAGACAACATTCCAATTTCCAAACTCAAATTAACGCAGCAAACTTTTATTTATCCAACTTATCAACAAAATAAAGAAAAGAATAATGGTAAAAATGCAATCATGGAACATAAAGAAACCTTGCGAAGTCAAGAACTCAGGAACTCACATAAAGTAGCTCAAACTCGGATATGATAAGGCACCAAAATACAGAATCAAATTGCATACAATATTCATCACCAAAATACGGTAAAATGACAAAATTATAGTTGATACAAAGAGATACCTTGGAAGTAGGAGTGTGTTGGGGAGAGGAGGGTTGAAAGAGTGGAAATGACACATCAGCAGAGGCCTCTTCATATGTAGCCAAAGCAGCAGTTGGAGAGTTTATGGGTCTGTTTCGGTACTAGACAAATTAATGGGCTTTTGCTACAGATTTTTCCATAATAGCTGCAAGAAAATAACTAATCAACTGCCAATCTAGCTCATATTAAGAAAAGAAAAAAGAATAAGAGGGAGAAGAAAGGGGTTGAGTTGAAGAGGGAGAGAGAGAGAGTAGCCACCCACTGGTGATTATTGAAGGTGAAATAGGATGGTTGCTAAAGAAAACAAACAACCATGTGCGAATCAACTGTAGACTATCAGTGAATGACGTCGGCAAGAGAAAAGAGGAGGGACGGCATCGATGAGTGACTGTGAGAGACTTGAGAGCGAGAGAGAGAGAGAGAGAGAGATGGAAGGTTAGGTAGGGTTTGAATGAATTGAGTAGTAATTTACGCCTTCTGCCCTTATGAGTTATGACCTTATCTTTTTTTTTCCCCTCCTTGCGGGTCGGTTTGGGAGGGTTTTGTGGATCAACCCACAACCCGACCCACCAAAGCCACCCAAAACCCGAACCCAACTAAAAAAATGAAAAAAATCGACCCAACCCGATCAGGTTGGGTTGGATCGATCGGTTTCGGGAAGGTTTTGCCCAGCCCTAAATAGTATCATCAAATCCAAGTGCTCTAGTACATGTTAAGATATAAAATCCCCCATCGAATAAAGATGAAAAATATAGATCAATTTATAAGAGTTTGGACTACTTCTCTTAACAAGGTTGACCTTTTAAGATGGAACTTCAAATCTTAACATGGTATCAGAGCCCGTTAAGCTCCAACGAGCGATTCGATCCGATTAAGACTAAAAAAAAAATTGAGCACATGAATTTCAAGAATGATCTGTTTAAATGAGCAACCATCTTGCAAGGCATAGTAAGGGATCGAATCTCACATCGAGTAAAGATGAAAACATAGATCAATTTATAAGAGTTTGCGTTACTCCTCTTAATAAGGTTGACATTTTAAGATGGAACCTCAAATCTTAACATGGTATCAGAACCCGTTAAGCTCCAACGAGCAATTCAATCCGATTAAGACTTAACAAAATTGAGCACACGGGTTTCAAGATTGGTCTGCTCAAACGAGCCATCATCTTGCGAGTGCATGTTAAGGGATAAAATCCAACATTGAATAAAGATGAAAAATATAGACCAATTTATAAGAGTTTAGGCTACTCTTCTTAATAAGGTTGACCTTTTAAGATGGAACCCCAAATCTTAACAGTCCATCATGTATTCCATGGTAATGAATGTTGAAGAGTTTGGTTTAATGAAGTGATTGATAATGATATCTTATATCATCCCACAAGTAAGCTTTTTCTTCTTGAAGTTGCATTAGAAAGTACAATGACATGGTCAATTACATCGAAGTGGATTAGTTGTAATCACGACAAAGATATGCTTTACTTATTTATTTTATTTCCATTTTCATTTGCATTCAATGTGAATTGAACATGGGGTTAACTTTAAAATCAAGATCTTGATGGTTGATTTACTGTTAATTTTCATGTTTCATTTAAGTTTATTAATTATACCTTTATTATTTATGTGATGTGTGAGAAGTTGATTTTTTTGGGATAACTAAATTGTTGGTCAAAGAAGTAAATTTCGATACAGACCGAATATACTTTTTACAACGTTCATGTGCACGCCGTAAAAAATGTCTCTTTTTATGACGTACCTTTAGGGACATCATTGTATGTAGCACATTGTAAATAGTACGTCACTTTTTAATGTAATGAACGGCATCCGTGAAGGCATGCCATAAAAAGTAATAATGGCTTTCTTTTAGTGAATGCATGCCATAAAAAGTAATAATGGCTTTCTTTTACGACATGCTTTGCACACACAGAATTGCTTTATTCGACATCCAATTGTACAACATAAATAACTTTTTCTAAGCATGAAAAAAACTGAGTATGAGAAGGATTATGATATTGAAAAGGACAAGTTTATTCTTTGAGTTGCAAATTGTTAAATGCTTGCTGGAAGACACCAAAAAGGTGATTGAAATTTTAGACTATAGAAATTACTGTATTTTCCAAATGTGTAAATTACTTATAGTATATTACAAATTTGCCAATTATAATTTCTCGTCAAAAATACCTTTTCAAAGTTGATGTTGATAAAATCTTTCTTTTTGTCAGCAATATTACAAAAAAGGTTGAATGAAATTCATCATAATATCAATTGAAAAGGTTCTAACACGGATTAATTGTAATAATATAGTTTTTGATTTTCTATCGTAAAATTTTAGAAAAATAAGTTTAATGTAGATATTTGAAAATTTATTGTAACTTTGAATGTTTTTATTTGAAAAAAATTATTTATTTTACATATATATGGTCTCCTAAGTATCGGTACTTAGCTTATACTAAACACATATATATATTACAATGTGTGGTGTAATTAGTTTTGTAATAAATTATTATCTCTCACCACCTATTGTAGATGAGTCCTGATATACAGAATTGATCTTCTAATCACATGTGCTAAGAACCGATGACATAACACACTACAATAGGTTGTGTAATCATTTTTATAACTAATTATTATCTCCAATCACCTATTGTAGTAAGTCTTAGTATAAGCTAAGCACCCATTCTTAGAAGATCAATTCTATATATTCTTCTAAGCATCGGGTGATGTGGAACTACCAACAAATGTAATAATTTTTGGGGCCCACCATGATCTCCCGCCATATTAATTGTGTTTATGAGACCATTAATCTTGTGTGTGTGTGTGTGTATTTTGAAATTGGTTTGAGACCCTAAAAATATTAGGGCCGACCCTGATTCTAAAGAATTCAATCTTTTGTTGTATAACCCACTAGCTCAAATTATAGCTGTAACGTATGACAACTAATACATATATACTACTAATAAATAAACAATATATTACCATTATAAAAGAAAAGAAAATCATATACCGGTGAAAGAAAGTTATTCTACATGGTATATATGTTTACATATTAAATGGACATTATCATATAATGCATTCTAACAAGTATGTGCACACCAACGATACTTTCCCTATGAGCTTAAAAATGTAAGTTTTCCTATGAAACATTCAAGAGATAGAGAGAGATTACAAGACATTTTGTTCCTTACCCTACAAACTAGAGAAATAAATATATACATCTTCTTATCTTCTCTATCTACAAATATGATAATGATTTGTGGCCATTTCCACAATCTCAACATTCCTCTACTCATCTTCTCAAATTTCCACTATATCAAAGATTTCACATTTTTTTGAATACAGTGATTAATCTTTTATAGCCATCACATGTATGGAGGTTGATTCAGGACCCCTCATATCAAACAATGAGAAAAACAAAAAAACTACCCTTTTTCCAAGACTAGACTGAATATGTCAATGGCATCTTACATTCCTTGGAGGAGGTCACGGATGATTCTCTGCCGCCTTGCAGGCTTTTACCGCCAGTACCATAGTCACCATTCCGAGAAGAATTGGCAGTGGAACCGTTTCTGGGCAAGCTTGATCCAGGGTAGCGCTGTGAAATCTGGCCATTATCGACGCGGTTGCCGCAGCAACAACACTTCATGCAGGCGTAAATGTAGACTAGGAACCAAAAAAGCCATGGGGAGCCTATTAAGGCTAATGCAGCAATGGGATACCAAGGCTTGGAGAGATTTGGAAAGAAAACATAGAGAACAAGAAAGATTCCACCGCTTGTTAGGCAGAGGCAGAATAGGGAAGAGACAAGAGGAACCCTAATATCTCCTTCCTTTTCTTCCTCCATTTGATAAGAAACACCCCTTCTGCGTCTCTCTCTCTCTCGGATAACAAATACCTATTTTTCTTAATTTCTTGCTTTGAGTTGCAGTAATTCAAGAATCTATCTCTTCCTCTCTACGACTTTTTTCCAGGCAATTAACTTTTGATAGAAAGATTCGAATAAAAATAATAGGAAAATTCTCTCTCTCTCTAAGATTCCTCCAGCCAAACAACGTATGACGGACAGATTCAAAAACTGAAAACAACAGGGCGTTGAAAGCGGGAAGTAGTTTGTCATTTTTTCTCAAATTGGAATGGCATGGGTATATGGCAACTATATATATACGCGCACAGCTAAGATTGAATATTTTTCCATTTGTAAGATAATAGACAAATAACTTCATTATTTATTTATTCATTTACTTATTTATTTTTTACAGACAAATAACTTGTTAATTAATTGTTTCGTTTAGAGAAATAAGCAATTAATCGTAATATATTATTTCTTCTTGCTGATATGGTATTTTAGTCTGGCACATATAAATATTAGGAATTGGAACAAAATGGTAAGAGGTATATATATAATTATTTTTCAAGTTCTATATTTCTGTCCATTAATAAGATATTAATAAATTCATATTTTTGTGACAATTGAATATTTTTTCTTTTGAAATCTAGAACTATTGAATATTGTTATCTAGAACAAAACATGTTGCAACTCAATCACTTATAAAGAAAGGACTTTTTGAGTGCCGTCGGTTCAAGTTGGGACAATCCTAAACTTCACAATTTCTTCTAGTCACAATTGAATTTGTAGTTAATACTTGTAAACCTGAAATTTCAATAAATTCCTAGACTTGTTGCTTATTATGTGGCGTGGTATGATTAAAATGTGATCTCTATGATTTTAAACCTAGGCAATGGTAAATTGAGTTAGGATGATACAATTAAATTTCCAAATCGAACAAGTTGATAAAGAAAAAAATATATAGTTTGTTCTTTGATAAGTGCATTTTTGTACACTTATTCGGGGCCATATTACTAAGGTTTTGTATCGTNAATGCAATAATATAATGCAATAATAACTGGAAAAAAAAGAAATACTATCATTTTTTTAAGAAAGATATTAAATTTTAACATAAAAAAATAAAAAAAAAACAAATATTAAACACTGCTAGTTTAAAAGAATAGAATTATTTGAATCATTAGACAATTTGTCCATGTAAAAATCCTGCAAACAATATAATCATAGTATTAATGCACAATTCCTAATTTCCCCTACTTTGACCAATGTATTACAATTGTTTTATAAAAAATAAAATACAATTTGAACTTCCGGTACTAATCAAAATTGCAACAACATAGTTTGATTACCAATAATATAATGCAATAATATAATGCAATAATAACTGGAAAAAAAAGAAATACTATCATTTTTTTAAGAAAGATATTAAATTTTAACATAAAAAAATAAAAAAAAAACAAATATTAAACACTGCTAGTTTAAAAGAATAGAATTATTTGAATCATTAGACAATTTGTCCATGTAAAAATCCTGCAAACAATATAATCATAGTATTAATGCACAATTCCTAATTTCCCCTACTTTGACCAATGTATTACAATTGTTTTATAAAAAATAAAATACAATTTGAACTTCCGGTACTAATCAAAATTGCAACAACATAGTTTGATTACCAATAATATAATGCAATAATATAATGCAATAATAACTGGAAAAAAAAGAAATACTATCATTTTTTTAAGAAAGATATTAAATTTTAACATAAAAAAATAAAAAAAAAACAAATATTAAACACTGCTAGTTTAAAAGAATAGAATTATTTGAATCATTAGACAATTTGTCCATGTAAAAATCCTGCAAACAATATAATCATAGTATTAATGCACAATTCCTAATTTCCCCTACTTTGACCAATGTATTACAATTGTTTTATAAAAAATAAAATACAATTTGAACTTCCGGTACTAATCAAAATTGCAACAACATAGTTTGATTACCAATAATATAATGCAATAATATAATGCAATAATAACTGGAAAAAAAAGAAATACTATCATTTTTTTAAGAAAGATATTAAATTTTAACATAAAAAAATAAAAAAAAAACAAATATTAAACACTGCTAGTTTAAAAGAATAGAATTATTTGAATCATTAGACAATTTGTCCATGTAAAAATCCTGCAAACAATATAATCATAGTATTAATGCACAATTCCTAATTTCCCCTACTTTGACCAATGTATTACAATTGTTTTATAAAAAATAAAATACAATTTGAACTTCCGGTACTAATCAAAATTGCAACAACATAGTTTGATTACCAATAATATAATGCAATAATATAATGCAATAATAACTGGAAAAAAAAGAAATACTATCATTTTTTTAAGAAAGATATTAAATTTTAACATAAAAAAATAAAAAAAAAACAAATATTAAACACTGCTAGTTTAAAAGAATAGAATTATTTGAATCATTAGACAATTTGTCCATGTAAAAATCCTGCAAACAATATAATCATAGTATTAATGCACAATTCCTAATTTCCCCTACTTTGACCAATGTATTACAATTGTTTTATAAAAAATAAAATACAATTTGAACTTCCGGTACTAATCAAAATTGCAACAACATAGTTTGATTACCAATAATATAATGCAATAATATAATGCAATAATAACTGGAAAAAAAAGAAATACTATCATTTTTTTAAGAAAGATATTAAATTTTAACATAAAAAAATAAAAAAAAAACAAATATTAAACACTGCTAGTTTAAAAGAATAGAATTATTTGAATCATTAGACAATTTGTCCATGTAAAAATCCTGCAAACAATATAATCATAGTATTAATGCACAATTCCTAATTTCCCCTACTTTGACCAATGTATTACAATTGTTTTATAAAAAATAAAATACAATTTGAACTTCCGGTACTAATCAAAATTGCAACAACATAGTTTGATTACCAATAATATAATGCAATAATATAATGCAATAATAACTGGAAAAAAAAGAAATACTATCATTTTTTTAAGAAAGATATTAAATTTTAACATAAAAAAATAAAAAAAAAACAAATATTAAACACTGCTAGTTTAAAAGAATAGAATTATTTGAATCATTAGACAATTTGTCCATGTAAAAATCCTGCAAACAATATAATCATAGTATTAATGCACAATTCCTAATTTCCCCTACTTTGACCAATGTATTACAATTGTTTTATAAAAAATAAAATACAATTTGAACTTCCGGTACTAATCAAAATTGCAACAACATAGTTTGATTACCAATAATATAATGCAATAATATAATGCAATAATAACTGGAAAAAAAAGAAATACTATCATTTTTTTAAGAAAGATATTAAATTTTAACATAAAAAAATAAAAAAAAAACAAATATTAAACACTGCTAGTTTAAAAGAATAGAATTATTTGAATCATTAGACAATTTGTCCATGTAAAAATCCTGCAAACAATATAATCATAGTATTAATGCACAATTCCTAATTTCCCCTACTTTGACCAATGTATTACAATTGTTTTATAAAAAATAAAATACAATTTGAACTTCCGGTACTAATCAAAATTGCAACAACATAGTTTGATTACCAATAATATAATGCAATAATATAATGCAATAATAACTGGAAAAAAAAGAAATACTATCATTTTTTTAAGAAAGATATTAAATTTTAACATAAAAAAATAAAAAAAAAACAAATATTAAACACTGCTAGTTTAAAAGAATAGAATTATTTGAATCATTAGACAATTTGTCCATGTAAAAATCCTGCAAACAATATAATCATAGTATTAATGCACAATTCCTAATTTCCCCTACTTTGACCAATGTATTACAATTGTTTTATAAAAAATAAAATACAATTTGAACTTCCGGTACTAATCAAAATTGCAACAACATAGTTTGATTACCAATAATATAATGCAATAATATAATGCAATAATAACTGGAAAAAAAAGAAATACTATCATTTTTTTAAGAAAGATATTAAATTTTAACATAAAAAAATAAAAAAAAAACAAATATTAAACACTGCTAGTTTAAAAGAATAGAATTATTTGAATCATTAGACAATTTGTCCATGTAAAAATCCTGCAAACAATATAATCATAGTATTAATGCACAATTCCTAATTTCCCCTACTTTGACCAATGTATTACAATTGTTTTATAAAAAATAAAATACAATTTGAACTTCCGGTACTAATCAAAATTGCAACAACATAGTTTGATTACCAATAATATAATGCAATAATATAATGCAATAATAACTGGAAAAAAAAGAAATACTATCATTTTTTTAAGAAAGATATTAAATTTTAACATAAAAAAATAAAAAAAAAACAAATATTAAACACTGCTAGTTTAAAAGAATAGAATTATTTGAATCATTAGACAATTTGTCCATGTAAAAATCCTGCAAACAATATAATCATAGTATTAATGCACAATTCCTAATTTCCCCTACTTTGACCAATGTATTACAATTGTTTTATAAAAAATAAAATACAATTTGAACTTCCGGTACTAATCAAAATTGCAACAACATAGTTTGATTACCAATAATATAATGCAATAATATAATGCAATAATAACTGGAAAAAAAAGAAATACTATCATTTTTTTAAGAAAGATATTAAATTTTAACATAAAAAAATAAAAAAAAAACAAATATTAAACACTGCTAGTTTAAAAGAATAGAATTATTTGAATCATTAGACAATTTGTCCATGTAAAAATCCTGCAAACAATATAATCATAGTATTAATGCACAATTCCTAATTTCCCCTACTTTGACCAATGTATTACAATTGTTTTATAAAAAATAAAATACAATTTGAACTTCCGGTACTAATCAAAATTGCAACAACATAGTTTGATTACCAATAATATAATGCAATAATATAATGCAATAATAACTGGAAAAAAAAGAAATACTATCATTTTTTTAAGAAAGATATTAAATTTTAACATAAAAAAATAAAAAAAAAACAAATATTAAACACTGCTAGTTTAAAAGAATAGAATTATTTGAATCATTAGACAATTTGTCCATGTAAAAATCCTGCAAACAATATAATCATAGTATTAATGCACAATTCCTAATTTCCCCTACTTTGACCAATGTATTACAATTGTTTTATAAAAAATAAAATACAATTTGAACTTCCGGTACTAATCAAAATTGCAACAACATAGTTTGATTACCAATAATATAATGCAATAATATAATGCAATAATAACTGGAAAAAAAAGAAATACTATCATTTTTTTAAGAAAGATATTAAATTTTAACATAAAAAAATAAAAAAAAAACAAATATTAAACACTGCTAGTTTAAAAGAATAGAATTATTTGAATCATTAGACAATTTGTCCATGTAAAAATCCTGCAAACAATATAATCATAGTATTAATGCACAATTCCTAATTTCCCCTACTTTGACCAATGTATTACAATTGTTTTATAAAAAATAAAATACAATTTGAACTTCCGGTACTAATCAAAATTGCAACAACATAGTTTGATTACCAATAATATAATGCAATAATATAATGCAATAATAACTGGAAAAAAAAGAAATACTATCATTTTTTTAAGAAAGATATTAAATTTTAACATAAAAAAATAAAAAAAAAACAAATATTAAACACTGCTAGTTTAAAAGAATAGAATTATTTGAATCATTAGACAATTTGTCCATGTAAAAATCCTGCAAACAATATAATCATAGTATTAATGCACAATTCCTAATTTCCCCTACTTTGACCAATGTATTACAATTGTTTTATAAAAAATAAAATACAATTTGAACTTCCGGTACTAATCAAAATTGCAACAACATAGTTTGATTACCAATAATATAATGCAATAATATAATGCAATAATAACTGGAAAAAAAAGAAATACTATCATTTTTTTAAGAAAGATATTAAATTTTAACATAAAAAAATAAAAAAAAAACAAATATTAAACACTGCTAGTTTAAAAGAATAGAATTATTTGAATCATTAGACAATTTGTCCATGTAAAAATCCTGCAAACAATATAATCATAGTATTAATGCACAATTCCTAATTTCCCCTACTTTGACCAATGTATTACAATTGTTTTATAAAAAATAAAATACAATTTGAACTTCCGGTACTAATCAAAATTGCAACAACATAGTTTGATTACCAATAATATAATGCAATAATATAATGCAATAATAACTGGAAAAAAAAGAAATACTATCATTTTTTTAAGAAAGATATTAAATTTTAACATAAAAAAATAAAAAAAAAACAAATATTAAACACTGCTAGTTTAAAAGAATAGAATTATTTGAATCATTAGACAATTTGTCCATGTAAAAATCCTGCAAACAATATAATCATAGTATTAATGCACAATTCCTAATTTCCCCTACTTTGACCAATGTATTACAATTGTTTTATAAAAAATAAAATACAATTTGAACTTCCGGTACTAATCAAAATTGCAACAACATAGTTTGATTACCAATAATATAATGCAATAATATAATGCAATAATAACTGGAAAAAAAAGAAATACTATCATTTTTTTAAGAAAGATATTAAATTTTAACATAAAAAAATAAAAAAAAAACAAATATTAAACACTGCTAGTTTAAAAGAATAGAATTATTTGAATCATTAGACAATTTGTCCATGTAAAAATCCTGCAAACAATATAATCATAGTATTAATGCACAATTCCTAATTTCCCCTACTTTGACCAATGTATTACAATTGTTTTATAAAAAATAAAATACAATTTGAACTTCCGGTACTAATCAAAATTGCAACAACATAGTTTGATTACCAATAATATAATGCAATAATATAATGCAATAATAACTGGAAAAAAAAGAAATACTATCATTTTTTTAAGAAAGATATTAAATTTTAACATAAAAAAATAAAAAAAAAACAAATATTAAACACTGCTAGTTTAAAAGAATAGAATTATTTGAATCATTAGACAATTTGTCCATGTAAAAATCCTGCAAACAATATAATCATAGTATTAATGCACAATTCCTAATTTCCCCTACTTTGACCAATGTATTACAATTGTTTTATAAAAAATAAAATACAATTTGAACTTCCGGTACTAATCAAAATTGCAACAACATAGTTTGATTACCAATAATATAATGCAATAATATAATGCAATAATAACTGGAAAAAAAAGAAATACTATCATTTTTTTAAGAAAGATATTAAATTTTAACATAAAAAAATAAAAAAAAAACAAATATTAAACACTGCTAGTTTAAAAGAATAGAATTATTTGAATCATTAGACAATTTGTCCATGTAAAAATCCTGCAAACAATATAATCATAGTATTAATGCACAATTCCTAATTTCCCCTACTTTGACCAATGTATTACAATTGTTTTATAAAAAATAAAATACAATTTGAACTTCCGGTACTAATCAAAATTGCAACAACATAGTTTGATTACCAATAATATAATGCAATAATATAATGCAATAATAACTGGAAAAAAAAGAAATACTATCATTTTTTTAAGAAAGATATTAAATTTTAACATAAAAAAATAAAAAAAAAACAAATATTAAACACTGCTAGTTTAAAAGAATAGAATTATTTGAATCATTAGACAATTTGTCCATGTAAAAATCCTGCAAACAATATAATCATAGTATTAATGCACAATTCCTAATTTCCCCTACTTTGACCAATGTATTACAATTGTTTTATAAAAAATAAAATACAATTTGAACTTCCGGTACTAATCAAAATTGCAACAACATAGTTTGATTACCAATAATATAATGCAATAATATAATGCAATAATAACTGGAAAAAAAAGAAATACTATCATTTTTTTAAGAAAGATATTAAATTTTAACATAAAAAAATAAAAAAAAAACAAATATTAAACACTGCTAGTTTAAAAGAATAGAATTATTTGAATCATTAGACAATTTGTCCATGTAAAAATCCTGCAAACAATATAATCATAGTATTAATGCACAATTCCTAATTTCCCCTACTTTGACCAATGTATTACAATTGTTTTATAAAAAATAAAATACAATTTGAACTTCCGGTACTAATCAAAATTGCAACAACATAGTTTGATTACCAATAATATAATGCAATAATATAATGCAATAATAACTGGAAAAAAAAGAAATACTATCATTTTTTTAAGAAAGATATTAAATTTTAACATAAAAAAATAAAAAAAAAACAAATATTAAACACTGCTAGTTTAAAAGAATAGAATTATTTGAATCATTAGACAATTTGTCCATGTAAAAATCCTGCAAACAATATAATCATAGTATTAATGCACAATTCCTAATTTCCCCTACTTTGACCAATGTATTACAATTGTTTTATAAAAAATAAAATACAATTTGAACTTCCGGTACTAATCAAAATTGCAACAACATAGTTTGATTACCAATAATATAATGCAATAATATAATGCAATAATAACTGGAAAAAAAAGAAATACTATCATTTTTTTAAGAAAGATATTAAATTTTAACATAAAAAAATAAAAAAAAAACAAATATTAAACACTGCTAGTTTAAAAGAATAGAATTATTTGAATCATTAGACAATTTGTCCATGTAAAAATCCTGCAAACAATATAATCATAGTATTAATGCACAATTCCTAATTTCCCCTACTTTGACCAATGTATTACAATTGTTTTATAAAAAATAACAAAAATAATTAAAAAAAAAAAGTAAAAAAATTGGTGGGGCAAGTGATCTATCATACCCCACCTAGATCCACCATTGAACCTAGGCACCACTACAATATATCAACTCATCTATAACTTGATGAAAATGTTATCTATCATATTTTATAGGAATGCTATTGTAGGTGGTGTCCTACATCTATTTTAACTTTTTTTAATGCTATTATAAAGTATTAGAAAAAAATTTAAATAACATTCTATTATCGTTATGGTTTTAGTATTTATAGTTTTTTTTCGTGTAATCTTTTTAATTTTAATAGCTTTTTTGTTATAATTTTTTATTTAATAACATTATTTAATTGTCATGGTTACATTTTCAATAACATTAATTTTTCATTATAACTTTTATAGCAATATTAATTGCTCGGTCGCTCAGCTCGTACTTTAGCGACTCACGAGCCGTTCGAGCTCGTTAAAAAATGAGCCCGAGCCTGAGCCAAGCAGACCGGCTCGATAGGCGAGTCGGGCCTGCTCAGCCCGTTTTTTACGAGCGACTCGTCTAATTTTATTTTTTTTTAAAGAATGATAGTTAAAAAAATTCAAAAAAGGCGAGCTCGAACGCTACAGTACGAGCTTGTAGGCCGAACAGAGCTCGCCCATGAGCAACGAGCCGAGCAGAAGCTCGGCTCGATTTATAACAAGCCACGAGCTCGAGCTCGTAGGCAACGAGCCGAGCCGAGCCTAGCCGGCTCAGCTTGTTTGCCACCACTAATATAATGTATCATTTTCAATAGCATTTTTTTATTGTAATGCATACATATTAAATTGTTTTGAGCTAAAAATTTGAACAGCAATAATCAGGTTAATTATAAATTTCAAAACATACAATAGTACTGTCTTGTAAAAATATACAAGTGTAAATGTTTAATATAAAAATCTAATTATATTCTATCTTCACGTCAAATACTAATAGCAATATATGCTTGAAAACGTAATAAACAAAATAAAATTAAAATCATGTCATTCAAGTTTTTTACAAGAAAATTTCTTAAACTCTTGCAACTTGTT
>CAIGRF010367187.1:4321-19856 GCA_903798235.1 Fraxinus ornus | reverse complement strand
AGCACTCTTCATCAGAGACAAGATATGTGTCGAATCCTCCAAGTTTCAACCGGACACTTCGTCGTTTTTGGTTCTTCTTCCTTCTCTTTCCTCTTTTATTCTTTTGCTTTTCCTTTTCTTTTTTCCACTTTTGCTCTTTATAAACCTAGTTTCGTCGTCAAGAGGGTGGAGAAAGGCGGCGGTGTTAGGTTTTACCTTCCTTTTTCTTTCCCTTTTTTTTTTGCTCATTCTTTTTCTCTCTGTATCGTGGTTTAGAGTTTTGTTTATATAAAATAAAATGAGTTCCATATAGTGCTACATAGTGCTCCACTAAGTTCAAAGTACAATCAAGTTCCTCTTTGTGTTATGTTCAGCCGATAGTTGTATGGCTTTGATTTCTTTCTCAGTTTTATCTAGTCTTCCTAAGACCACCCTAGAATCTCCGGCATTTGCAATGTATAACAGCCCATTGCATACAATGTCCACCAAACAACAAGATCCAACAGACGCAATTTGTGGTTTAATATCCCATTTCTTTTTAACCAAGGAAAGAAATTCCTCCTCTGTTGCCAAATATGCCCTTTTTATCACATCACCTGACATTTCTTGATTCTCTGATGTGAATTCTGCATTGCACTGTCAAGTGAGTAAACATATGATATTAGCAAGTTTAGAAACATACAAGGACTTGTGATAATGAATCTCAGTAAAAGTCTCTGATCTTATAGTTGAAAATATATACAAGTTAGGTTCTAACATATTACTTTGACATCTCAGCTGTCGAGCAAAGTTTCAATGCTAGAAGTTCTTAAAATATTTTACTTAGATGGTCCATCAATACATAATGATCAGCCTCAGTAAATATTTGTGTACTTCCAAAAGTTATGTATAATGTGAAAAAAACATATATAATCTGTATCGAAATTATCCAGCTTTCCCTCATAGACGGGTATAATTAATGCTAACTCAGAGTCTGATATTCTATACCAACTTGTCCAAAACAGTATATTAGATGCAATTTGTCCTTTACAAAAGATATGTTACAAATTGATGTTACGAAGGAATCTTTAAAAGTTCTTACAATTTTCAGAAGCAATCTTTTGGTTAACAGTTCTCTCAAATAACCATTCTTTTTCGTCAATGTTTGACCACATATTATCACTTCTATGTTATGTTCTACCATAGTTCCACTAAAATTAACTGCTCACTGGAATAGCATGTGGAATAAGATGGTATTGTCCTAAAGTAGGAGATAAACAGAAGCACCATAATGCAATGCTACTAAAAGAAATAACCATGGCACTCCTACAGTTGAAATGGAAATAGAGATTTAATTACATTCTATTTTGGACAAGAGTATATCATCTTGCAACACAAACCATACACAAATCTAAAATGGCAAAACAACCATACAATTATCATTGTCGAAATCTAAAAACGTACATTAATTAGTTGAAATTAGTACACGAAATAAACCATCCAAGCAAGGAGAAGAAACATACTTTTGATATTTTTGAAAAGTCGACTCCTGATAAATATGGATGCTTTAGGACATGCATGCCCATAATAAATTCCCACAAATGTCCCGTGAGGACCAGACTTGATGGAGCTCATTGGCCCTGTTGGGAAAAATAGGTTATGTTTGACTTTGGAGCTAAATTTGAGTGGGCCTCGGATGTTCATTTTGGAATATGGAAATTGATTTGTGTTATCATGCGTTAGTACNAAATTTGAGTGGGACCCGATTGTTCATTTTGGAATATGAAAGTTGATTTATATTCTCCTCCATGAGTACATCAAAATCATGTATTTAATTGCCAAAAATGAAGCTGGGTGAATGAGAAATTGGATTTTAAAGCATAGAGACTCTCTCCACGTACGTGCACGCAGAGGAGGGTGCAAATCACGGATCGAAATAGGCTTCAGACCTTGAACTTATGTGCAGGTGTGGCCTGCATACACGAATGTCGGCTAACAACTAACTTTTGGTTTCTAAAACTCCAATGACTTTTGGTTTCTAAAACTCCAATGATTATTACAATGGACTTTTGGTTTCTGAAACTCAAATGGACAGATTAAGTCTATATAAAGCATCAATTTTCCACTATTCTAGACATGAAGAATATAGTCTGCATTATAGTTCCAAAACACACAAATTCATCTAAAAATACAGTTCGAGTTCTTTCTGCATACATTTTTAATTTCTATTTGAGTCTTGGTGGTGGTATTGTTCAAACACCAAATTAGTTCGATGAAATAGTATCTATAGTGCTGATAATCTACTAGATTTACCGTTGTATCCTGGGAAACGGACGCTCGATTTAAACTTCAAGCACATACGGTGAGAGATCGAATCTATTTTAAGGAAACTATGTGTTACACATGCCTTAGGTTAAAAGTTTTTATTGTTTAATTCATTTTTCTATTACTTGTTTGTTACTCGTTTTGCATATTGATATTTTGCAGTTCTCTTTAAATTACTTTTATGTCTTATTGTAATTATCAAATCATTGAATTTGCTAGATTATTAAATCTATTATATTCAAAGTTATATGCAAAACTGGTATGTAGAATTCAATGTTTAAATTCACTGCATATATGATATATGCCAATCTGGTATGTTGTAAGTACTGTATTAAAACTGTAAATCCACTCTGTTGCATATATGATATCTGTTGCATATACGGTATCTATTTTGTAAATACGGTATCCAGTATTGAAACACTTGTCCAACAAATTTAAAACAGATTTTTTATTATAGATAAGTTGTTTCATTTGGTTTATTGAAAATTAATATTGGTTTATTGGACGTTACTCACGGACATCTATTTCACAACTCTAGCGAAATTAGTGACATGGAAGATAGAATGCACAGGTGGCGTCCAAAAATTATGAAAATTGCAACATAAAAAGGCGCATTTAATTACTCTCTATATTTTGAAAGATATCTTTGAATGCTTACTATACTTTAATGTGGTCAAGTTTTGGTCACTAAACTTATAAAATTGACGTTGACCTATCCTGAAATTTAAAAATTTTATTCCAAGTATAACTTTCATACAAAAAACTTAATTTTGCAACATGATTTAGTCTTGAAGCTAGTTTTTTAAGAGAAAACTAAGGATATGAATTAGAACTTGCGAAATTTTGATTCTAAATAGAGATATATTCATCCTTATTAAAGTCTAAACATCTTGATGCTTGCTCTTCCTAAGCCATTTTTTTTTTTATCACCTTATGCATTATACCCGTTGAAATTAACTTGGATAATTTACAATTTGTTAGATAATAATGTTCATCATTTGTAGCTATTAATTAAAAGTAGAACGATGAGAAAGGATAAAATAAAATGGTAAGAAATGATGATTCTAATGATTAATTTTCACAAAAATATGTATGACATTCACCCAAAAAATCCATAATCTACATTAACAGCAAACCAGCATATTTGCGCAGCCAATAACATGCATCAAAAACCATCCAAAACACCCATCATAATTATGTGCATCAATGAAAATATTTGTAACTACTAATTAAATTAAAAAGGGTTTACCAGAATTTTGTCATCAATCAAAATAGCATCCATCCACCAAAAAAGAAGACTCGTTCATTGTGTTAGGTTTTTAGTATTGACGATTCTGTAGACAAACGGACTAATTTGTAATGTGTTGTAAAAGTCAAGTACCTAGGGTGCAATTTGTATAAGTTGCGTTATGAGGTCGAGGATTCGAGCATGAAAAAAAAAAAGAGAAACACGGCACTGCATTTTCGCTAGCCTATCGTCTGAACATTATTTGAGCGACAAAAAAGAATGTCTGTCACCCGGCTATCGCTAAGCTCTCGTTCGAGTGATAATATGTCGCTCGCCTGTCGGCAGTTTCTCGCTCGAGCGACGGTTGATCCGAAAAATCCTAATTTACGTTTTTAAACATATTTTTCCGGCTCATTCAACCAAATCGCTCTCTTATATAAATATCCAAGCAATTGCACGAAAATTGGTGGTTGCTTCATTGTGCTTCAATTGAAAAACATTTTCACATCATTAGAGAGATCCAAGAACACAATTCATTGATTGATTCATCCATATCATTTTTGAGATCCGACAGCCAAGTTTTGAAAAAAATATCAAGGTTCGTGAATCCAAAACACCCGACTTCTTTAACACTTTGAGGACGGTACTTTCTCAGTCGGATTTCAGAAGTTTCTGGAGGTTGAGAGATGTTGGACTACAAGCACATGAAGAAGAACATGAATAGGTGATTCCCGGGTATCCACTTGAAAGAGACAATTGCAGAAAATTGTGAGTTTGAAATTTACAGCAGATCATAGAAGCTACGGGAGGTAGATCAAAAAATCTAGTAGGGTGGTTAGATAATATCTACGGTAGTCGGTAGCAGATCGTGAGTCTGGAGGAATAACAAATCTTGGAGGTTACAGGAATTACAACAGCGGGAACTAGTGGAATCTGCTAGACTAGAAACATACTGTAATTCATATTATCTAAAGTAGAGGTAACTGACTTGATCCCAGAGTTTTTACCCATTTGAGTTTCTCCATCATCATATTGGTGTTCATTATTTATTGCTTTCCATATTACAAACTACGGTATTTAAACATAGGTTAAATTGACTTGTATGCTTAATCATCTAGAAACTATTAAAAAATGACTTGTTGCTTTTAATAGATTAATTCCGCACGTAAGGTCAAACTTAATTAGTAAACTACGTAAATTTACATTGGATTGAGTATGTTTTCATAACAAGTCAAGCAAGTTTCCACCAAATAGCATCCATCCACAAAAAATTAAATTTTGTTGTATGCAAGTGATACCTGAAACATCATTTCTAAATTTCCAGGATTGGTTAGCACCAGTTTTACAAGTTTAGTGGTCAAAACTCGACTGTCTTAAAGTATAGTGAGCAATCAAAGACGTCTTCAAAAATATAGTGAGGAATTAAAGACATCTTCCAATGTATAGTGAGCAATCAAATAAGCTTCCTTTTTTTTTTTTTTTTTAAGTGACAATTTGCATAACGGTGTTTGGGCGACACTTGTGCAGCCCGTCATAATGTCACCAATTCTGCTAGACTTGTAAAACGAATGTTATGCTAGTAAATAACATCCAACATTTTGATAAGTTTGTGTCAAAACTCGACATCTGAAACTTTAATGAGTAGTCGAAGACAAAGATATAAGTTTAGTGTTATTGGGACAATTAACTTAAAAAACTCCCAAAAAGTTATGGTGCCATCTCTCCTTGTAAAATGTCATCGTTCGACCCCTAAAAAAAAAATTAGCCGACACCACTATCTGGTCCTTATTTTCTAAAATTCATTTTTCAAAAATTTCTTTTCAACTATATATTTTTTCAATAAAATTTGCACATGAACCTATAATTTTTCTTAACTTTTTAATCACACATTTTTCAAAAAATCATTTTCCAATCATTTATTAAAAAATCTATACCAAACATAGATTTAACTTTTATTTGTCAAAGATTTTCAGGTTGCTTAAAAAGCAAATAAAAAAAAAAGTCTCTCTCTCTCTCTCTCTCACACACACACACACACACACACACACACACACACACTAGGCTAAATTTCACCAAGGGTCCCAGCCTTTTATAAGCGTGCCAACCATGTTCCTTGCTTGGGCAAAAAAAAATGTTTATTTCAATGTTAAATGATCATGTAATACTTGCGTAAAACTGAATTAAAAGGAGAAAATTATTCGAATAAATTTTCTTTATTCCAAAACAATCTTAATGATAACTTCAACTTTTATTAAAAATTCAAATGATGTAAAATTTGTCCATGTTCACAAAATCTATTTGCTTACCTCAACTTATACTAACTTGGAATAAGCCNCCCCAAGTACAGGGGGAGTTTTCACAGGGGCCTTACCGGCCCCTCACTGTAGCCGACCCCACCCCATTTTATAAAAAAAAAAAAAAAATTGTGCCCCACCCACCCCCCATGTGTCTCTTCTGGCAGGGGCCGGTAAAACCGGCCCCTGTACTTGTAGCAGAAGTGAGTATCAAGTGTCCATTTGGTCTTTGTTTGGTTCTTATTTTTAAAAATTATTTATTTTGAAAGCTTATTTTAATTAAACATTTATTGAGTTCCACAATTTTTAACTAAATCAAACATGACTTAGCCTTTATTCGGTGAAGATTAAAATCAAATTTTTAGAAAAATTCAATAAAAATTGATGAAATGTGTAATTGAAAAATTGTGAATCCCGTGAAATATGTGTTTAAATTTTATATGTTAACTTTAATTTATATTAAAATCTATATTATAATTTCTAACATGCTTAACCTCGAGGGATTGCTCAGTTTATTAAGTATTGAGTTTGCTCCTTAATAGTCATCAGTTCGAGTTTCATCAGGACTATTGAGGTGAGTACTTGACCGTAAACTTCATGGTCCCGTGGGGTTAGTTGAAGTGTGTGCAAGCTAGCTCGGACATCCACGATTATTAAAAAAATAAAAATAAAAATTCTAACATGCTTAATTCCAGTATACATTTTCTATTAATGAGGATGTGGTTGTCATAATATTAAAAGATTGAGGACACTATCCCTATATATTATTCTCTGTGTACATACATACGTATAAACGCGCTTTAAATGACGAATGATAGCACCAAAGCATAAAGTAGCCATCACGGTCATCTTCTCGTCCAACTCACCTTTCTCTCTCTAGAAATTTTGGGTGTAAAAATTCACTGTACTATTCTCTCTTACTGGAATGCACAATCTCTCTTCTATATATGTATGTATATATAGCTCAGAATTGACTCGCTCCGTCACTCTCTCTATACTTTCTGGATTAGGTAGGGCTGATAAAGCTGGATACAGATTTCTGGTTTGCGGTATTGTATGTACAGGTAAAATTCAGCTTTATTGGTATTATTTCTCTTTTGAGTTTAGAATTTATGGAAAAAGGTTTTTGTGGATCTAATTGATGTGTTGAATTGTGCATTGTACAATTGATTTTTTTTTTTCTTATTCTTGTTACTTGTATTGTTCTTGAGGGTAATTTATGTGATTTGCTTGAAATGTCAAGTTCATTTTATCTTTGGGGATGTTTAGAGATTTTATTTAAAGGGAGATTGTTAATCACATTTGGTTTGATTGCTTTTCATTTATTGATGCTGCAATAGATTTGCCAGTTTATTTTTGCACTTTTTTCTTCTTTTTGTTTGTCTCTTTGAAATGGCGAGCTTAATTGATGTATTTTTTATTTTTTATTTTTCTAGTTCTTCGACTTACACTTAGTTCTGAGTTTTTGAACCAACGGAAATCTCAGATTTGTGTTATTTTGCTTTTTCAGTGCTTGGAAGTTAGAAGAGAAGTTACTAGTATAGAAATAATTGTTATAGGGCGCCTGGCAATTGAAAAATGGTATCAAGAATCAGTCAGAATCACTAAAGAAGTTTTGAAGTTGAATTGTTCTTTGATTACCCACCAGACTGCTGATTGATAGAACATATTGCTTCCCTTTTTGATTGAAAATGGTGTTTACTTTTTAATGCAGGTCCTGAAATTCAAAGATTTCATTCTGTAGCTAATGTATTGAAGCTCCCCATAGAAGCAAGAGAAATAGTATCACATTAGATTTGTAGGACTGGGAAAAGGGTAACACGATGGACACTGCTAGGCGTTGTTTTGGCAAATTACGTCTGAAAGAGAAACCTAAACCATCAAGTAAGAAGGAATCTACACCTAGTGGGAAAGAAGGGTCAAAAACACCTTTGAATGAGGAAATACCTTCCACTGCAACTAAGCAGAAGGTTGAGGCTGCTAAGCAGTACATAGAAAAGCATTACAAGGAGCAGATGAGGAGCCTGCAGGAACGGAAGGAGCGGTAAGACCCTTTTCCTCCATGTAATCCTGATGAGTATTTTGATATGTTTTCCATTTCAGGATGATATAATTATCCTCTATCTATTTGTTGATTTGAGTTGCTCGTTGAATCTTTTCATCATACTTCCACGTGCTTCTTGTTTTCCCTCATACTATATGTTTGTGGTTTTATCACCAGAACATTCTTACTTATTATGCCCTGAAGCATTGGATATTATGTCGAACTTCCACGTGCTTCTTGTTTTCTATCATACTATATGGTTTTGTTTTATTACTGGAAATTCATACTTTTAATGCCCTGAAGCATTGAATATTTTGTCGAACTTCCATGTGCTTCTTGGCTGCTTCCTCTCCCTACTAACATATTTGTGTTCAAGGTCAAATGTTGGATTAGCATGGATACAACACTATGTAATATTTTACATATATCAAAATGGTTTCGTGACAATTCAAGTCATGGTAAGCATATCGACCAATCTCAATAGCAAGCAAAATTGGCAATGACAAAAAAGTAAAGAATATATGAGATTCTAATTGAATGAGCCTCGATGCGTTAAAGTGAAGAACTATTGATTCGCTGCTATCCATTTATGGAAAATTGTGCTCGTATAAAGCTTTGATGGGGAAAAAATGAACCCGCCTACATTTGAGGGGGCTTCTTGTAAATAATATACACGTGACCTTATCTAACAGCTTAATCTTTAAGACCAAGTGGCTCAACAATTATTTTTTCTTAAAAACTCCATATTTTTATTGAAACATTTTCATTTGCTCTTACTAAACTAATAATTACACCATTAATAAGAATCTAAGAACAGACAAGATCAACCTATTCCATCTCGTAGGACTACATGCCCCATCTCTAAAATTACCATTGCATTAACAAACTTCACACAAACTCATACGCTAATTTCAACAATTATACAGGTAAGATTATGAATTAATATTTCCAAAAACAAATTTAAGATCCATGTAGGGTAGTAGAAATCGAAAATTTAAATGCTATAACCATCGAAAATTTCAAATTATCAGCCTTCTACATATATTGGAAGCATAAATTTTTTGGTGCTCCCATTGAGCCTATCTCAAGACCAAATTGGAAACACAATAGTCCAAACTATGCAATTCAAAACACAAGGTAACCTCATAATACGAAGGAGGGTGGGATTTGGATTTTGGGGTGGGGATGGGGAATTATTGATTACAATTTAGGATGGTGGGAAAGTGGGTGGGCCTGTTGTGGGTGGCGGTGCTTTGCCCTTTTGCTGTTTTGGAACCTAGACTCTAAAAATTGCATCCATTCTCCAAGGCTTTTTTCAAAACAAAATTGTAAAACAAGATTTTTAAAAAGAATATCCAAAAATCCTGCCCCTCTATCTGCTCCTGTTCTTGTCCCTCTAGCATGATTAATGTCAGATATGCTTGAGTATCTGTGCAGATGGGGTTTAAAATTCTAGAAAAGCAGTAGTAGTTGTCTGATTATTTGTTCTTTGTCATCTACTCAATGACATGTCACAGATCATTTACGTGTAGAAAGTGGATGCATTTGTGATTTGATGTTCCTAAAAGTGATCATTTGACTAGTTACTTTTGTGACAACTATTGTGGTGAAGTTAAAATTTTATTTAACTTTTACATGTAATGTTGTGGTTCTTTTTTAACAGTTCAGTTGTAGGAGTTATCACGCCACTACACGCAAAACTAATTATTTTCCAGTTGATAAAGCCATTATAATCTTTCACTTTTTCTATACCATCTTGCAAGTACAGTATTTGATGTCTCTACATTCACAATTTCACTCCATTGGTGACATTGTTGCTTGTATCTCATTCAACATTCCTCAACACCGAAATCCATCTGAACTACATATTCATCTCAACTCCAATGGTAGCATCATAAAAGGCTCTATCTTTATGAATGCTCATTTCTTAGTTCAGATGATTTATCATGCCTATAATCTCCTACCATCATATATTGGGGCTGTCGAATTTTGATTTAACTTTTGATCACCCCTCCCTCCAACTTATCATGAAGAACTGTATGTTTAAGCTTATGTTTTCTGATAAACATGTCGATCTTCTTAAATGTCAAGAAGAGCAAAGTGAAAAGCAGACAATTCACTAGTTATTTGGCATCGCTCTTTGTTAGCTATTTGTGTGAAAATACAGAAGATAAATCAAGTATATGCCCATGTTTGGTACCGATTAAAATTCGAATTTTAATATAAATCAAAGTGAACAATTAATTTTAACCACATATTTCATAAGTCCCACAACTTTTTAACCACATATTTCATTAACTTTTATCAAAATCTATTAAAAATTTGATTTTAATCCCCACCAAACAGGGCCATATTTCTAGAGTCTCTCTTTAATGGAATCTTCATTTATATGTTGCATGTCATAAAAAAAGTTTGGCTAGTTGAGTAGATGATAAATATTGTAATTCGGAGAAGGCAGCAAAAGAGGAGCAGTGTTGAATTGAAAAGCTGGTATTTGGTAATTAAAGTGAATTGGCCAAGTGAGAGTGAGGAATAAAAAACTGTGCATTAAATTTCTTGAACTTAGGAAAATTACTTTTGTTGTCACTTGAGGCTATCTACCTCCTTGTGCTGGTTTGTGTTTAGTCTCTATATCAGACTCAAACTCAAAAGCTGTAATGTTTTAGGTTCAGCTGCGTTCATATCAACCAATAGTCTGCTAACGTGAATAGATCATATTGGATCGGCAACTAAATTTCTAGTTATATTTTTCTGTCAAATTGAATACCAACACTCATGTAGGAACATAATAATTTGACAACAAACAGAAAAAGAAAAGAATTTAAGGTTACGATGAATAAGCCCTCTATATATAGTGCAAAAAACTAAAATCAAAAGAACTTCTAATAAACTAGAACTTTATCAAAATATTAAAACTAATATGATCTAATCAAAACACTTATTAAACTTTCTTTCAAAATCCTATCTAAACTGTATTTCTATCTCCATCAGATACACTACTCCTTGGTTTTATTTCATTTTTATGTGCAGAACAACATTGTTTCAGGATAAAAATGGTTAATTTAATGATTTCCTAATGATTTACTTTGTAGAAACGCCTAAAAAATAAAAGAGACAAAACTATAACTTTTGGTTTGTCGTCAGTATGAAAACTATTTGTGTTTTTTGATTTGTCATTAGTGATTGATCCTTCAAATTGTGATTTTCTCTCTAATGATTCCATCCTCCTCTCTAATACCCTTCCTCTTTCTTACAAGTAAATTGGAAATAAACACATAAAACTTTCCCCTTGTTTCCCCTTTCTTTTCCTTTATATTCACTATTGTTGTCGATTTTATATCTCGTAAGTGTGCGAATCGTAACAAGTAATATAATAGACTATGAGTCTGGAAGACAAAGACATTATTTCGTACCTAATTTACTATTTCTAACTTTTAAATGATGAAAAAACAAAGAAGATAGTTTTTGTTTAGTTATCCATATTGTTCTAATTATATTAAATTTATCTACGGCACACAATTAATCAAATTCGGGTTTTAAAGTATGAATATGGATGTTAGGACTTACAATTTCGTCTAATGATCACATTTAATTCTCTTATCAAAATTAATAACTATTGTAGTGTTCGATTGAATTCTTCTTACTTAATTGATTTACGTTTCTCAAGTCAAATTGATCCTATTCAACTAAGTCATTTCACCACCTCTATATGAATTCGAATAAGTTTAATTAAATGCATTCTCTAAGAACCCAAGCAACGACTACATTAACCATAAAAGTATCTCTATATGTTTTATCCAAATTACCGAATTTTATTATGTGGTTTAAATTTCTAATTTACCTCTCGATTTGTTACAAATTCATATATCATTGAATTATTTAATTTGGAGCATTAAATTTCATAAATAAAATCAAAACATGTAAATTTAACTATTAGAATCTTGAAAATTAAATTAAATGGTCACACATAGATTACATTATTTGTCCTAAATAATGATTTAGCTACTCATACTAAAGAAAGAAAAACAATAGAAAGGAATATAATTCATAATCGGATTTGGAAATCTTGTACCAAAAATCTTCTTCAATCTAATTTTTTCTCAAATCTTAGCTTTTTGTTATTTGATCTTGATGTTCTATGTGTTTTTCTCTATAAAATTGTGTGTCCCATAAAAAAGATTCATGAAAATTATATATAGAAGTCTATAATAAATCTAAAAAAAAAAATAAAAAAATCCTAAATCATCTTCCACGTGGAATTTTGAGTGTAATTAGGAAATCAACAAAAGCTGATATTTCTTCCAGTTTAGTGCACTTTGGGCTCCACATTAATTTATTATGCATCTTAGGTCCTCTTTATTTGTATGGCAGGTCCTCAACTTCAAGACTTGATTATTTTGGTCCCCAATTCATCAATTTTGTACAGCTTCGATCCAATTTCATCCAAGCTTGTTCATTCTAGATTTTACCTACAATTAACACAATTTAACCTAAGTTAAATAGATATTCTCTCAATATAGTAATAAATAAATAAGAATCGAAACCAGGATAAGTACATAAAATGCATTTATCAACTATATTGTAACACAGTTGCTGACTTTATCTTAATCGAAGTGCTGGGAATTTCATAAGAACAACTCATGTTTCCTTGCAGGCGTAATATGCTTGAAAAGAAACTGGCTGATTCTGAGGTCTCTGAGGAAGAGCAAAACAACATATTGAAGTACTTGGAGAGAAAAGAAACAGAATATATGCGCATTCAAAGGCATAAAATGGGCGCTGATGATTTTGAGCCATTAACAGTAATAGGAAAGGGTGCATTTGGAGAGGTCATCTCTCTTCCCCCTGGCTCCAACTTGTTTATGGCTACAAATCCTCCTTTCTATTTGTGCATGATACATAAAGCACAGAATATTCGACTTCTGTATTGAGTTGTGGATAAAAGAAATAATTAATTATGCTGAAATGTCGAAATAGGCTGGGTATGCACGGTCTTTCTTTACATTATTGAATTTCTCCATGTACATCATAGTAAGGGTGTTGAATATTCTTCATATCTGGAGTTCTTCATCCTCAACTGCCTTTTCTTGATGTCATTGGGTCTACCTTTGAACAAGGTAAACCCAGTGGGAACCTAAAATGGGGGTAATCTGCATTGGGCAGAAGATGATTAAAAAGTGCAGAATTCGGCATTCCTCAGGTGAAATTACACCCTTCTGGTGGAGACGAGTTAACTTGAGGATGTATTTAATGATTAGTCCCTAGTTGTACTTCACTTAGTTTGTAAAATTGCAACTTATTTTCTCGTCATCTTTTGCAATAGAAAATTTGTTGTAATACTACTTTGCTGATGCTGATTTCCAGTCACTACTGACGTTTTGCTTGCATACAATAACTTGAATGGCTTGCTATGATGCAGGTTAGAATTTGTCGGGAAAAGTCAACTGGGAATATTTATGCCATGAAAAAGCTAAAGAAGTCGGAAATGCTTCGTAGGGGCCAGGTAGAATTAATTTAGCGTGCCAAAGAAATGAACAATTATGTTGAGTTTGTTTTATTGTCCATTTGTGGTTATTCTTATCTTTCCCTTCTTTCTCTAGGTTGAGCATGTCAAAGCAGAAAGGAATCTACTGGCCGAAGTTGACAGCAACTGCATTGTCAAACTCTATTGTTCTTTCCAAGATGAGGAGTATCTTTATCTAATAATGGAATATCTCCCTGGTGGAGATATGATGACTTTTGGGACTCTTCTAGGTTTGTTATCATGGTAATCTTGTTTTTCTTATAATTTTTGCAGAGATATCAAGCCTGATAACTTGCTTCTGGATAGAAATGGACACATGAAATTGTCAGATTTCGGATTATGTAAACCGTTGGATTGCAGCAATATAAATGAAAAGGATTTTTCATTAGGAAATAACTATAGTGGGGCTCTTCAAAGTGATGGGCGCCCTGCAAAACCGAAGCGCACTCAACAGGAGCAACTGCAGCACTGGCAAAGGAACAGGAGGATGCTTGTAAGCTTCCTACCTCCACCTCTAGTTCTCTAAACTTGAAACTGTAACTCTGATCATCTATTCTGGGTAAATAGTTAGCTTACAAAATTATCAAGGATGTAAATCGCATCTCCTTTTTCTTTCTTGTGGAAGAGGGTTCTTTAGTACAATGTCTGATTGTGATTATATTGAGTCTCTTTCTGTATCTAATGATGTAGGCCTATTCGACTGTTGGTACACCTGATTATATTGCTCCAGAAGTTTTGCTGAAGAGAGGATATGGAATGGAATGTGATTGGTATGTATTTTCCCAATGCATTCATTTTTGTAATTCATTTGGAAATGAATATGTTTATTTATGGAATGGTTACTGTCTGGACCATGTGTATATGCCTCAGGTGGTCTCTTGGGGCTATCATGTATGAAATGCTTGTGGGATATCCACCTTTCTATTCAGAGGAACCTCTGTCTACGTGTAGAAAGGTAATAATGGTGTTCTCTTTTACATGTGTAATTGTCTTGGGATGTAATTGCCGTGTAACTCAAAATGGTGATAATAGAAAACCAGTATATCTTTACTTTCAATGTTTATTTAGCTTTTGCAGTCTTTACTTGCCATTAAGTAATAATTTTAAAAAATGTTATTAATCTTAGATTAAATAATATAATTTTCTAAGTCATGCTCATTATGCTGAGTATGAAGAATACTGTAATATCATAACTGAATTTTTCTTAGGCTTACCATAATAGCCTCCATTACGTTGTGATCCTCCTTTTCATGTAGATCTTGTATATGGTGTAACTTGATTCTCAATCCAATTCCTGTCTTGATTTAGAAAGTTGCCGATTATTTTGGTGCAGATAGTAAACTGGAGAACTCATTTAAAATTTCCGGAAGAGGCAAAGATATCGCCAGAAGCAAAAGATCTTATCTGCAAGCTCTTATGTAATGTAGAGCAGAGGCTTGGAACAAGAGGCGCTGATGAAATTAAGGTTCTTTATGAAGTGTCTTTTTGGTATCTTTTTAGGATTTGTAATGTCAAGCTAACTTTGAACTGCCTGTTGCACCATATTTCTAGGCTCACCCATGGTTCAAAGGCATTGAATGGGATAAGTTGTATCAAATGAAAGCTGCATTCATTCCAGAAGTTAATGATGAGTTGGATACTCAAAACTTTGAAAAGTTTGATGAGGTTTTCTCCCTTTATGGTTATGCACATATCTAGCTTATTCCCTTTTGTTGTTCTTATTGCCCTAATGTTCTAAAATGTTTTTGCAGTCTGACAATCAAGTCCCAATGACAACAAAATCAGGTCCCTGGAGGAAGGTTGGTACATGAAACTGCATTTAACATTCCTAGCTATAATTTAGGATTCTCCATGGTGCCTGTCCACATGGAAAACCGTTTCTGATGCAATAGAGTGCACATATTGTTCTGCTGTGTATCTTGGTAATATTTAGATATTATGATCATGGTATGAATCAGGGGTGGAGCTAGAATATTATGTTGAGATGGGCTAAATCATATTTTAGGCTGGGCTAATATATATAGAGGAAATTACATGAATCCAGGGATTTAAAGTTTACAATTTAAAAATCAGGGACCAAACTTTATTTTTCAAAACTCAGGTGATATAAAATCCCTAACCCTAATTTTTCAATCACTCCTCTCCCTCTCCCCCTCCTCCTC